>OVAQ01000446.1:0-32393 GCA_900406345.1 Erysimum cheiri
ATTAAACGTACTATCCCAACAATTAGCAAACTGATCAAGGAGAAATAAATAAAACAAGGGGAAAAGAAAGTATAATTTATAGAAATATTTGTAAATTTACATACTGAAGAGCTCATTATAGTACGTATCATACTATCATGTAATCTTTCACACCAAAAAAAATACTATCATGTAATCTGAGGCGACTTTACTTAGTTGAATTACCAAAACAGAGACCGAGACCATAGCATCTACCAAGGAAAGTTATCACTGAAGGAGATTCACCGAATAAAATCGAAAAGAGAGGAGAAAAGGAGACATTGCTTCTGAACAAGTTTTACAAACAAAATTGGGCCCGTTCAAGCATTGGACGAGGGCTTGCTTTTGGAGTTTGGTCCAGTGGGCTTCCCTTATTTATCTTTTTAAAATACGGATTTGGACAATCGTTGAATAGAGAATGTTTGTATAACTTGTAAGCGTTGCTTTTGGAATTTGGAATTTGGTCCAATGGACTTCTCTTTTATCAACAAAGATAAACATTTTTTTTATCTGTATATGGATGCTATGTTTTTAGATTTATAATAAGTTACTTTTTTTTTTTTTTTCAGCACACACAAATACATATATTATATTTATACTATTATAACAATATCTGAATATTTTTTCAGTGTGAATTAAATTTGTTTTTCTTGTTCTAGATTTATAATAAGTTACTTATATTGTTATAAAAGACTACATTTTTTTTTTGTTCTTTTTTTTTTCGGCAAAAAGAACTTATATTAGATGGTAAATATTGTTATACAAAGGGTTTTCCAACCACAACGACGGAGCATTACAATCAGAATAAAAGGGTGAAAGCATACAACCAAATTTAGCAAGAGAATGAGCAACATTGTTACATTCACGGAAAACATACGAAAAACTTATAAAAGCAAATTTACAACTCCAAAACTGTATATCTGAAATGACATTACGGATAGAGAGATCAGTGACTTGATTATGGAGAATTTTGATGAGAACTTCGCAATCTCCTTCGAAGCAGACCTTAGTTTGACCTCGAATTCAACTTTATTGCATTGCACAGAGCAATGCTTTTGCTTCAGCCTCCAAAGGAGAAGCAGCACCATTTAGATTTGAAGAACCCCAACAAAAAGAAAAACTATTTTGGTCCCGTAATACCCATCCTCCAATCGTTTGGGATGTAAGATGATCAAAAAGCTGCATCAAAATTGCATTTAACATATACACACAAAAGAGTTAATAACATAGACAAAATTCATAATTATGTGTTATTATAAATGAAATGCTTAAACGTAATATTTAACTGCTATAAAGTATATATATAGAGTTACCATTTAAATATTTAAAGGAAAAAAAAAACATCTACAATAATTTTCACAAAGTTAAGACTACATATTTTAAAATAAAAATTTGAATCTCTTTCTAAACAATTATTTTTAACATCTTAAAAAACTGTATGAAAAATGTTATGTTATATAAGAAGCACACAGAAAAAATTAAGTGGTTGGGGGATATGTGTAATAGATATCTTCGTGGATAATTAATAACTCCATAGATAAGTACAGTATCGACTTGATAAATAGTTTGGGAAGAAGTCGTTTGGATCCGTTGACTTTCAAAGTCAACACATGTACGTGCTCTCCGGGTAATGCAACCAGGAATACGTTTTTACTTTTTGGTGTCAGACCTTTTCGTTAAACTTTATAACTCAACAATTTCTTCGGTTTTGATATTATTGCAACTTCTGTAATTAAGCCAAAATTAATACTATCAACATAGTCGGTCATTAGCCCCCCAACTCATCAGCTAGGAGGAGGAAAGTATCGGCCGACAAATTTCAAAAAAATCAGGTTCGACTTCTATAATGATTTTGAAGAAAATATGATTCGTTTTGTGTTTTATGAGACTCATTAATATGTAATTTGCTTTTGTGGAAATAATGTTTTGGATTTCTTTACATCGTTTAAGTTTTTTTCTTCTTTTGATTAAATGAGTTCGAAATGCATACTCGTACGTCTCTGCGTCGGAATAAATTCCTTTAAATCAACAATCGAACTAAAGGGTCCTTTACTCGCACCTTTATAGAGAGTACGACTTTCGCCACTAGTCCAACGTTTAGTTGGTTACGTCTGTTATGTGATTCACAAATCACAATATTAAAAAAATTTCATCTATGCAGGGTCTGCTTTCTTTCAAGTGTGCGATATTAATCGAATTCATATAGGTTAAACATATCCTACAAACGATGGCAAATGGGTTGTCGTGTAGACTATATAATAAACTTAATAAAAGACAAGGATTTTTTTATTATTTATTTATGGGATAATGATAATCTTTCGTGATATACGATATATATTTTAAAAAACTTTGATGGACATCGAGCCAAGTCGTAAACTTGGAATTATCTTCTTCAGTTATTTGTGATGATAATTTAAAAGACTCCAAGTACGCGCGTACACGTGACTTGACTTCTTTGAAGATATGGTTAAGTTCGATTTTACTAAGTATTTCTCGAAGCTTTTGATTAGTGAACCAATACACAGTATTATTCTCTGAGAATCCACCCTAAATTATACGTTATTGAAACCTTATCATCTTTGTGAATGTGAAATACTGTACAATATACTAGTATTTATTATAGGAAAATTGTAATTAGGATTTATGGGAGAGGCAATTAGAGGGCCCGCACTAATATGGACCATTTTAAGAGACCTTTTAATTAGGACAGGCCACAGCACATACCGTAGTGCTACCCTCTCTTTTCCCACTTGTCCACCTGGACCCCCTTTGCCTTCATTTCTGCCGATTATTTTCCAATGACATTGGGATTAAATAGTATAGATACTAGTAAATTTCCACCAAATAACTTTCTTTCTTTTTACTATAGTCGGCAACAATACAAAAGTTTACCAAAAATGTAATTAAAAACCAATAATTGCTGTTTAACTAATACTAGTACTATTAACTTAAAATTTTCTTTCATTCAATAGATATATGTTTCATCACCTTTTTCTTAAATCAACTAAACTCAATCACCAGTTAGACCTATTATCTATAGCATCGAATTGAATAACTATCCCATTTCATACGAAAATATAACATGTTTAAAGTTTAAACATATGAATACATTATTATCATTCTAGTTTTATTTCTATGAATCTACATCTCAAGTAAACTTTCGGCGAGTGTTAGAAATTTGAAATGTGAGATTTCTTGCGAGGTATGTACATGTGGCAATTGAAACACATCCTCACTAATATGTTACACCCATTTTCTAGCCACTAACATTACACCATCTTGTTTCGATGGTCTTGTCATTCTTTCTTGTCCGGAGACTTTTTTCCCATTTTTCTGTCCGAAGACTATTGTCAATAAATGTTTTTTGGATCAGTATAGAAGACGAATTAGATGTAAATTGACGGGTTTTTTTTTTTTGTTTTTTTGACAGCATTGATAGGTTTAAAATTATGACTCTAATTGGTGAAATAACAATTAACAAACAATACAGAATAAACGAAACCAACATAAACAAATATATTATATAGAAAGTGCATAACATACTGAACAAATACCCTAAAAAAAGAGTAAAATTGTGAGTTAACATTTGTATACTATTGTCAATACAACAATTATTTGGGTAAGATTTTTTTTTTTTTGTTTAAAGCATTTTAATCGAAATATTTTGTTCGATAAAACTAATCGTACATTTTGTTCAAAAGCTCTATAAAATTATAATAATCGGAAAAATAGACTGATGTGGTCAGCAATTTTGTATATCAATTTAACATAAGCTAGAAACATACGAGTATATGGCTAGAAACTGTCGGTTAATTTTCTTTTGTTTTGGGATCAAATTTGGGTTCATTCATTATGGTTAGTGAATCATTCAATGGCTCCTGCGAGGCGCGAAGGTTGACTTTTTCTTTCTTCCATTTTTTCTATATTTTGCCTTCTAGTTTCAGTTATAAATGTTTGTGCTAAACCCAAAAAAAAAAAACCCGAAGAGTTTCAGTTATAACTAAGTTGGTGAGATCACTATCGTCGGGTCAAGTGACGTCTCGGCGTCTATATGTCTACATCACCGATCTTGACGTGGCGCTTCTGTGGATGCTTTGATAGATAGTTAGCCGACGGCGGCTTCCACTTTAACTTATTCTCATATTTTCCATCACGCGATTTCTTTAGCGCGTGCAAAAACACTCCCGGAACTCTTTACCTATGAATAATTCTAATTATCTTATTTTGAAACATTGATCTTGTATCTGTTTTTTTTTTTGGTCGGAGATCTTGTATCCGTTTTTGGCTACAAAACATTTTTCTATGTTAAAAATTGGGAGTTCGATGAGACTACCCCTTATCTAATCAATGGTTATTTCAAATTCTTTTTTTGTATTGTTTAATTATTTTATGATAAGTAGAGATTTTAGATCTATATTTGATAATTTTTAATTTTGTAATTTCTTATAAAAAATTATAATTTTAATAATTTTTTTTTTTAATCAAACGTCCAAAATATTGATTAATTTTAACCGATTTAAGTAGTATTGAAATGTCTGAATGGTTTAGTAGATATACTATAACAACAAGTAATCATAAAATAGTCGGGAAAATATAAATAATAAAATATAACATTGGAATAATTTTTTTTTTTTTAAAAAGAGAAGTGAAAACTCTACACTACGTCAGTCATCTGACAATAGATTCTCTGTTATTCTTGGTCCAGCAATATATCCGACTAATAAATCACAGTTTTGAAAAAAAAAAAAAAAAAAAAAAAANAACACAGTTTTGGTTTTATACAAGACACATTCACACTGGTTAAGAGATCATGGAGCAACGGTGAGCAAGCAATATCAATATATACGCGCGTGGATGAAACTCGCCGTCGGCTATGAGCAGATGAAGACTCGTTTGCCATTTAATTTTTGTTGGCTTTGGAGTTTGGGCTGCAACTTCTCTCCTTTCCCATTAATTTCCACTCTCCTTCCTAAAAAGTAAAAACAATCAAAAGATTATTGTATACTACTACTTATTATATATTTAAAAATTGGGCTAAAACAAGGAGCTCACATCTAAAAATTTCTCTTATTACAAAGAACTAAAGAAGAAGCTGATCATGGAGTCATCATCGACGTCACTCATAAACCAGAGAAAGTCATCACCGTCTCCGATGAGGATACCACCGAAGCAGAAGAGGAAGTCAACGACGACGAACAAACCCATCAAAGTCCGCTACATATCAAACCCGATGAGAGTCGAGACTTGTCCTTCTAAGTTCAGAGAGCTCGTTCAAGAACTCACCGGTCAAGACGCCGCCGATATACCACCGGAGCCCACCGCTTTCACCGCCGCAGTTCCCCACCGTCCGTTAGAGTCGGAGATGAATCCTGAGCCGTTGGATGGAGGGATCCGTGATTACTATTCACCAATGGATCATGAGGAAGTGTTTAATGCTCCTCAGATGTCGGCGGCTCTTTCTGGGTTTTTCTCGTCTGGGTTTTACAATGTGAATGCTTTAGGAAGCATTGGTTCTCTCTGAAAATCTTTTAAAACTTTCGGCACTGAAGCACCGATCAAGAAGAAGAAATCATCTATAGTTTTAGGGTTTTCCTCGAAATTATATACGGGTACGGTATTACATATATACTTCTTTTCTTCTTTTTTTGGTGGCTAATTTGCGTTTATGAGAGTATATAAATAGCAAATCGTGGTCATTTCAAGGGAAAATCTTTCATTTGTTTTTTTATTTTATTTTCTTTTATATGTAATCAAAACTTAATACTTATGAGGTTTATTTGATCTTCCATGTAGTAAATGATCACATATGGAAAACATAGAGCTTTGCGGAAAAAAAAGGAAAACATAGAGCTTTGTGAGTAGAACATTAGGATAGATGTATGATCTATCCCTTTTTTTTTGGATTTTGGAAGATTTGTTTGGATGACCCCATCTCTGTATAATACAACTACGCAATAATACATTTCTTTTTTTCTTTATAATATTTTAGAATGATACAATAATTTGTTATTTTCTTAATATGTAATGTATTAATCACATTATTTTTATCGAACTAGTATGTATGTTTGACTACTCGACGAATTCATACATTTCAAAATTTTACAAATTTTTTTTTTTATATTGTGATTTTTCTTTTTAAGCTATTTTTTTTTTTTTTTTGATCATTTTTTTTTCAAATTTAACATTCAACGGGAAGATGTAAACAAAATCTCAAAAGGTAAATATAGAAAAAAAAAGAAAAGTTGCTGTTGATTCTCACACTCTAGTACTCATTCATCTTCCTCTGCCTCTTCCCTTTTCCCTATTCTTCTTGCTCCTCCATCCTCTTCCTCTGCTCTGCCTCTTCTCCTTTATTTTCCCTGGATTGCCACCTAAAGCTCCTCTTGTGATCAACACGCATATAAGTACAAAGTAAATTCTCGTAGCAGTTAATAGCAGTGGGAGACAAAGTTTTCCTCGTTTCAGGACTTGTCTTGCCCTGTGGATAAATCCATACCACATCATACTTCGCCTCCAATTTTATAAGATATTCAATATAGATACTATCTCCAGCGATAATTATCAAAGGAACTCTAGCTCGACTTATTTCAAAACGTTTCAACTTTTATGCAGTGACTAAATCTGCTGCATAGTGGAGTACTTCTACAATGACTAAATAAGCTGATTAGGTTTTTTTTTTTTTTTCTATTGTGCAAATCACATACTCCACTTTATTAATTCCAGCGACCATATATGTGCAAAACATATTGTTTTAAATCTGACTCCTCACTAAATGAAAGTTTCAATGAATGTTTGTTAAGGTGACTATGGACCCGATGACTTTTACATGTATGTTTGCGTTTGTAGTTATATTTTGCTTGTAATTTAACATAGATAAGACAAGATACTATTTAACTTTTTAAAACAAAAATATTTACATTTACATATTATGTACACATTAAGAATACATTATGCCTTAAAATTTATTTTTATATTAATCAATTCGTATAAATTGTAAACACAGTAACAGAGGGAAACCTATAAGAGTTTCTCATTATGTTTTGTGTTTCTCATTTGCATTTACAATCTAACAACATTTCATGGAATTATTTATGAGCAATTCTTTAAAATACTATGATTTTTATTTTCAGGACAAAAATATCACAAAACTAAAATTAAATTTTTAATTTTTAAACTTTAAACTCTAAATTCCAAACACTAAACCTTAACTCCTAAATACTATACCTTAAATGTAAGATAATCAAAAAAATTTAAAATTTCACACCATCAAACAATACTCTGTATCTGTGGTATTTTTGAAAACAAAACCAAAATCATGATATCTTGAAGAATTCCTCATTATTTATTATTTATTTGACACGAACAACATTTAATGGAAACAACAACTTCAGGGTGAACGACGTATGGTTTTTAATCATAATCGACTATTGCGATGCCTTAAATTGCAAAAATATTCAAAGTTTCACAAATTTTTATAATTTCTCTAGAATTGTGATTTGTGAGCTATGGTTCGTTAACGAAGAAAAATAAAAGTCCAACAATTTATGAAATAACCAATTGAATTCAAAATAATATTTTAATTTCCAAACAAATGAATTAGCATCCGCGTGAAATAATCTTATCTTATGACTTTTGACCAAAAACATGAGTAATGCTTTGACGCTTAAACCGACTAATAAACCGACTCATTATAATTTATTTTCTATATGTTTACTTGTCACCATCTATTATATTACTTGGTTAAGAAATCTAAATTTGTTATCGAATTAATGTACCTTATAGTCAATAAAGGTGAATGGACCAACCAATTTCATATAGAAAACTAACATGAATCTCACCTTTTAGTATAAAAAAACGTTGAAAAAAAAGAAAAATTCATATAAAAAACCAATAATCTATAACAAAAATTTAGGGAGCATTAAAACACTTACGAGGACCGACAAACCCCAAGTCTCGTAACTTCCTTTCAACTTGTCATGTCAGTGATGACGAAGCGGGAGATATTTGAGTCTAGGATTATTAATAAATCATTAGATGAAATCGAGAATTATCATTTGTCATTTTTTCCTTGTGCTTCAAATAGTTGTGTGAATCGATAATCGATTTGTGACACACACAAAAGCACAAAAACGGAGTTTCTAACAAACCGATAAAGTTGAGTGACAACTGACAAGTCATCACATATATTACAACCACAACAAATTAAGAAAATTAGTTAAAAGTCAAGTAGCTTTCACGATGTGAACCAAACTTAAATCTTTCTGGTTAAGTCGAGAATAAGCAATCCTCAGAGAACAATATAAACGTGACAACTTTAAGAAAAATGCTCACTAAAATGGAATACAGAAAAGAAGATAACAAAATTAAACGTGACAACTTTATTTAAGAAAGCAAACCTTTCACTAGTTTATTAACTGTAAAGTCCAAATTAACCTCAATGAAGATTTTATTAGCTTCAACAAAAACAAAAACAAAAACATTGAACTCAAAGAAATGGAGAGAAACTATGGGGCTTTGTCATTGGAGTGTCTTCATTGATAGTTCCTAATGATCTTTGCAACGGAAGAGTATGTCCCCAACGTCCCACTTATCAACCCAATGGCCACAATTGTCGAACTCAGAATCATCTGTATATCACAACTCAGTGTTAATTTAAGAATCCAAATACAGAAACTCATCATCCCCAAATTACTTCAAGAAGTTGAGAAGAGGACACCAAAAATGCTCAATTTATATACCTGTGTTCTTGTAGCTTTGTTCCCCATTATCTTTATGAAGCATAAAGCTGGCATTACCATTGCCTGATTCACACACACATTTTAAGTAAAGGACTTTAGATTTTGGATCCAGAATGTGTTTGTCGCATCTTGATAAGAATAATGTTCTTAGGATATTAAAATTTAAAAATAGGGAGAGGGGAGAGAGATGATGAAAACTAACCACGAGTATACTGAGAAGAGATCCTATAAGAGCCATCACAAGACCTGTGTGGAAAATAAACCATTTGCAAAAGGAAAACAAAAGTGAGTCTTGAGATGAGTAAAAAAAAGACATGCGAGTTCTCGACCTTTCTAGCTTAATGTTCTTACCAAAAAATGGGATTAGGAAAGCAGAACAAACAGAAGAAGCGACGAGTGCTGTTCTTAGAAGAAGAAAGCACCATACGTTTTCTGACATTCTTTCGGGTAATAGTTCTTCTATACTCCTTGCAAGTGGATTCATCAGGAGAGCATATTTTGTAAACGGATTCACAACCTGAATATAAAAAAAGAACAAAAAAGAAACAGAACCAAGATGGAGTTTTAGTGTAATTTGGAACTTCCAAAGATTATGGAGGGGAAAAAAAAAACAGGTTTGTTATCTAACCGTTGTCCATTGGGCCACTTGAGAAAAAAATTGGTTCTTTGGCATATTAAGTGTAATCTGAGACAAGGTGGCTTCACCAAACATGAGATAACCCATGATTGCAACTCCTCCATATATCAAAACACATAGAATGAAACTGCAACATAGCCAAAAAAAAGCATTGGTGTTAGGACTGGATTGAAAACATCAAAAGCTTATATAAGACTTGAAGTTTTCGGTTTTACCATGTGATCACTGCTTTGTTGAATTTGGTTTTATCAGCCATGGATTGGTATATATTTGGGAACACAGAATGTCCTGAATAGCAAAACCCGTAAATACCAATTGCAAAAGGTATGCCATTCAGTTTCACAGCCTGCCCAGTGTGATGAAACCCAATTCCGCCCGTTGTACCGAGGAAAAACACGCTTGCTGCTATCAAAACAGTTGCAATAACTCCACCAGCTATGGAACCAAAGAAAAACAAGTGAACTGATTCAAGATACTTGACTATAGGAAACAATTATATTAAGTAAAAAAAAAAGCACTTGATTGTACCTGAGAGGTAGGAAATGATGCGGAGATCCTTCAACCAAACAGTTGGCAGAACAATGAGAGCAGTTAAGATTCCAAACAAATGTTGAGAGTCAAGACGTATACCGAGCCAATCCAAGGATGTACCAGGAAAAAGCCCGGTAAGGTTATCCCCTTCCAAAATGATGAACTCAACACAATATGACTACAAAAAGTGGACAAAGATTCTAGTAAGCTCAAATTATGCAGATAGAAACAAGCTTTAGATCCATGAGTTTAATTTGGCAACAAAAAGTCTCCACTTACATATAGTTCTGTGTACAATAGCACCTGCACAAAAAAAAACACAAAACATTGCAGAAACCATAAGCAACTAGTTATAAATTTTACAGATGCAGCAGCTAATGAAAATCTACGGAAGCACTTACACAGATAAGAATACGACCATATTTCCCAAAAGCAGCTTCTCCAATATCAGGATAAGTGATAATGCCGGTCTTGTTCTCGAAACAGTCTTTCATTAAAGTAGCAGTGTAACAACATATAACAGCAAACAAGAGAAGAATCCCCATACTTGCCCAACCAGCTTCTTTCACTGTATAAGGTGTTGAGAGAAGTCCAACTCCAGCCATTACATTAATAGCTGTAACCGATATATGAAGAAGTTACACAAATGTTTCTATTAATCAGGCCAATAATCAGAATCATAAATCAGAATCATTTTTAGTTTACCATTGAAAATGGTTTGAGTGAGGCTGCATCCATAGCCACCAATGGGCAATTCCTCAGCAAACGAGCCTTTATGAGACCAAACAGATTGCGTCGCTGAGGCTTTGTCTGGTTCTTCATTCCTCTCTGGGAGCAAAGGGGCTTTTGATTCAACATCTAGATTACTTCTGCTCTGTCTATAGAAACTTGGATTATAGAAACTTGGATTACTCCTGAGAGACCCGAAGATTGGTGACGCAGCAATCGTATATGAATCAGTCGTTTCCCTGATTTGAAAGAAAAACAAAAAAACCAATCAAAATCACCGAACCACAAAAGCTCTATCTCTCTGTTCATCACACAATCTCCCTCATTGTAATAGTTACCAGATTCAAGGAAAGATTGGATCTTTGAGAAGGAAAACGTAAAAAAAGAAAAAGAATATAACCTGAAGCTTTGAGGCCATTGAACCTGGGAAATGAAAGGTTCATCGTTGTCGTCGTCACGATCAACATCACCAGGAAGATCTCCAACATCGCTTTGATCAGTATCACTATCATTCTCGTACTTACTGCTCTCTTCAAGATCTTCGTTATCATCGTCGTCGTCTTCGAACGTAAAGACGGATTTTTTCTCCTTGTCGAGCTTGTTCTTCTCCTCCATTTCTGGAACAGACACCCAATGATAATGGATCTAGGGAGGATGACGAAAGAAAGTGGTTCTAAGAGAATAAAAATCACACGGAGAATGAAACAAACATTCAATCTCTGTTTGATTGATTTTTTTTTTTAGAGTGGGTTCGAGAAGTTTGCAGAGGGAGAGGTGGCAAATGACTTATAAGGAAACGCTGATTTTCTTCTGAGCACTTTTTTTCCTTAATTATTACAGTAGTATTTTTTCACCTTTTCGAGGCTCTTTGTGATTTGATGATTTGCTCTCGTTTCTCTGTCTCTCTATTCGCGAGTTGATCGCCTAGTTGTAAGGCGGGAAATGGTGACGTGGCGTCAATGATAGCGATTAGAGAAATAGAGATCGCCTATTTTATTTTTATTTTTTTTTATAAAATTGATATCTATTACTATCATCTACTGCAATTACTTTTCTTTCTTTCTTTTGAGGTTTAAGATTTAAATGTTGAATAATATAATTACAATGAATGCTTTTATTTTGTTACCATGAAATTCTTAGGCTTATTACTTACTTGAAACTCATTCGCTGTTTTAAATCTAAGTGTCTCGAAAGAGTCCAAAGAAGAAGATGTGAGTGACTCAAGTCGACGAGGGAATGGGGTGTAATTGTATGTAATCGTGTCAGTGGACATAGAAATACGTTATCTCTTTCTGCTGCTGGCATGTGAATATTCTCCAAGTGTCAAACTTCCATATGCTTATTTCCAATCTAATTAATAATTTATCCTTTTGAAGTATTTTAAAGAGAGACATATTAAGGGAAGATATCCATGCACTTTTCCACCTTCGTATTTTGCAAAAAAAACGGAGAATCTCTTCCTTTGCCTGTGTTTTGAAATCTTTATTAAAACGAGCGCAAAAATGAAAAATGGATTATCAAAAACTTTATTATTCTGCTACAATTTGGCTTTCAACAATCATATTGTAAATCTCTGACCAAAATTTATCTATCAAAAGCGAGGGTTCCATTTCATATTATAGTAAGCAGTTAGTATTTTTGAGATATAAACAAAAAGAAATACGTATTTTCTACATATGAAATTAATTGACTCTCACTTTTTCTCCAGATCCTTGTGTTAAACTGTCACGCTTCCGGTACGTGGCTTATCGATAAGGAAATGCCAAGATACTGAGCCCGCCTCACAAGTCACAAGTCACGTCTCCAACATTTGTTTCTCAATATTATCTGCCTTCACATTTGTTACAATATGAAAAAGGAAAGAAAGAAAGAAGAAGTTATCACAATATGGGTCAAGCTCTCAATACCGGTTCGTCCTTTCTCTTTCTCCCCCCCAAACATCACGTCTATATATATATTAATATAATGAAATATATCGTTTTATTTTGGTGTAACTTAATAATGGAATGAAGCAAAAGGGAAAGGAGAGGTAGACGGGAAAGACTTGGAAGCTATGGCGGAAAATTGCTACCGCAAACGCTTTGAGGAACAAAACGATGATCAAGAATGGTCTTTCGGCGACTTCTATCGCGTTGTCGCCGAAACTGTCGAGTAATTTATTTTTATTTTCTTCTTATTATCCTTTCCTTTTCCGGAATTTATAAACACGATAGGAATCGAGAGCAATTATTATACTTGGTAATAACGATTCGGTCCCGTCGGTGTTTGTAAGTCAATGCTAGCTATATAAGATTAAAAAAAATGATAAAGACTCGAGCCAAATTAGTCGGCATCAGGATATTTTGATTATGGTATCATATTACATGTGATGTGATTATTTTACCTATTTATTATTTGGTGCGACAGAGAAATCAATAGAAGACTGGGTGGTGCACAACTTAAGGTGCCAAGTGTTGATAAATTACAGGAAGCTTATGAGGTAAACAGTCTTCCAATTTCTATTTCATTATATTGTTTCATTGACGTAAATTAATTAATGGTATATAATTCGGTTCATAATCATATTAGAAGCAAGAACACGACGAATTTTTTATTTTACAAAAAAAGAACACGATGAATTTTAGATCAGAAACTCTAAAGCTTTTTCGCAGTTAAAAAGTTGTTAGTTGAGTTGAACGACCTCAAGAAAAAAAAAAAGAAAAAAAGAAATGGTAATGCGTTTGTTATTAAAAAGAGAAATGCTCATCTTGCATTGTTTTACAGAGTCTCTTAGACTTGGTTTACTCTAAACCGAAATAAGATTACAATTGAATCACAATGTATTAACCAATTGGTTTAATTACTCATCAATCGTCGCGTATACTTGAGCAGAGACACAATCTCAGGGAGGGGAAGAAGCTATCGAAGGACGAGTTTCAGAAGCTTCTTCAGGAGGTTTTAATCGGAGCTGGGTTCACCGGCGTCGGAGGAGTGAAGGAGTTTTTACTATTCATCTTCGGAGTTCCTGCAATCGCTGTCTTCCTCAAGAACCGTATAGCTCCCACTTCAATTCCCAACGACTTGTTTATCCCCGCCATCACTTCTGCCACCGTCTTCCTTCTCGCCAAGCTCAACAAGATATGATTCTATTTGTCTGATCCTTTCGAGCTTTGCTTTGTTTTCTTAATTTGTATTGGGGATTGATTATGCGTGTTTGTGAAATACATGGAAAAGCTTAAAGTTTCACTCTTTTGAGTTGAGTTACTAGACCTGATGAAAGGAAAGAAATGAGCTTATGCTGTTCGACAAAATGCCTCAATGAGTTTGAGTTAAGTTAGTTTCTGATAATAGTGCTATTAATGAATTCAAATTAGGGAACTTATTCGTCTACTTTTGAAATATGTTTCCTTTTATTTTCTAAAAAATAAATGTCTCTGTGTGAGAGAAAAGCAATGAGATGCTAAATATAGAGAATTCGAGGGTCTTGCTTGTTTCTCTAAATTTCAAGGCTTTCATTGGTTTGAGGATATGAACGAGTCTTTTCTTCAAATGACAAAATTAGTTTTTGAAACTGATTAGAAAAGATGAAATCTCGGAGGCATTTTTTCCCTTTTAACTATTTTGGCCATTAGGATTTCTCTGTTTTTCTTTGTTTGGTTTGGAACATGGTTCGGGAAATCATTCAATCCTGTAATGCTGCAATCTGTAAGACAAAGTAAGCTCTTTGCTTCCGAAACTCACAGAGGCAAAAGAAAATGACACATATGTTTGTTGATATCTTTATGATTATTATCTAGACATATCTTATGCGGGCATTCGAGGTACTGATCAAATACAGGTTTTTAGATAGAAAATTTCCTTAGTTTAACATAATGAGCAAGGACCAGAGCTATGTTCTAAAAGCATGGGAGGTGACCGTGCGAAAGACTCAGCAAGCGAAGAAGCGGGCAAATAGCGTTTTTGGAACAGTATCGGTAGCTCCACACTCAGATAACGATACTACAACTGATGAGAATGACGATGAGACCACCACTAACAGGAGCAGCATAGAGGAGTTCTACCATGCTGAGAGAGTGCTTCCGAATGGGGACTACTACACAGGGCAATGGTATGATAATTTCCCTCATGGCCATGGAAAATACATCTGGACAGACGGCTGCATGTACATTGGTGAGTGGTACAATGGGAAAACCATGGGAAATGGAAAGTTCGGGTGGCCATCTGGTGCCTCATACGAAGGAGAGTTTAAAAGTGGTTACATGGATGGTATTGGCACATACACGGGCCCGAGTGGAGATGCTTATAAAGGTCAGTGGGTGATGAACCTGAAGCATGGCCATGGCGTCAAGAGTTTTGCAAATGGAGATGCATATGATGGTGAATGGAGGAGAGGTTTGCAAGAAGGTCAAGGAAAGTACCAATGGAGCGATGGGAGCTATTACATTGGCGAATGGAAGAATGGTACGATATGTGGCAAAGGGAGTTTTGTTTGGACAAATGGAAATAGATATGACGGCTTTTGGGACGAAGGGTTCCCCAGAGGGAATGGGACGTATAAATGGGACGATGGAAGTTTCTATGTTGGCCAATGGTCTAAGGATCCAGAGGAAATGAATGGTACTTATTACCCGTCAGGAAATGAAGGAAATCTTGACTGGGATCCTAAAGATTTGTTTAATAATCTGAATGAGTACAAGATCTGCAGCGGAGAGAGGGTTCCTACCTTGCCTTCGCAGAAGAAACTATCTGTTTGGAATTCTTCCAAGCGTATAGAGAAGCCTAGGAGGATGTCTGTTGATGGGAGGGTAAGTGTTGGCATAGATAGAGCGTTTGAGAAGATGAATATGTGGGGGAACGAAATCGGTGAAGGAGGTACTGATATGAGGAAGGAGTTGGATGCAGAGTTGATGAGATTGGATGCCGAAGGCGTTCAGAGCCTGAAGTCGAGCCCTGTGCCTATGAAACTTCCAAAAACAGGAAGGAAGCAAGGGGAGACAATATCCAAAGGCCATCGCAATTACGAGCTTATGCTTAATCTGCAGTTAGGAATCAGGTAAATTTGAGAGAGAGACTATGTGTCCTGAGTTATACAATTTGATCCTTGTCGGTATATATATGCACATAGAGCCATGCTTGTGTTTTTGTGTCATGTTTAGTGATTTTATTTCCGCAGGCATTCTGTTGGGAGACAAGCTCCAGCGGCATCTCTTGATCTGAAGCCTTCAGCTTTCGATCCAAAAGATAAGATATGGAGGAGGTTTCCGCGCGAAGGAACCAAATACACACCTCCACATCAATCTACTGAATTCAAATGGAAAGATTATTGCCCACTAGTTTTCAGGTTAGGCCCAAAAATCCCTTTACCTATTTCACATTTATATAGTCTTACGCTTTAACATGTTTTGCTTATGATTTCATTTTTCAGGAGCTTGAGGAAGCTATTCAAAGTAGACCCAGCTGATTACATGTTATCGATCTGTGGGAATGACGCCCTTCGAGAACTATCATCCCCTGGCAAAAGTGGGAGCTTTTTTTATTTAACAAACGATGATCGTTACATGATAAAAACAATGAAGAAGTCGGAAACAAAAGTGAGTTCTTTTCAAGTTAACTAACTATTAGAAAGTGTTGGCTTGCTATTACCGAGTTTTTAGATTGCATTTACTGAAATGTAGGTGCTTCTGAGGATGCTTGCAGCATATTACAGCCATGTTCGAGCATTTGAGAACTCTTTGGTAATCAGATTCTTTGGTCTACATTGTGTGAAATTGAATGGACCAACCCAAAAGAAGGTAGATACAAAAATGAACACTTCATGTGGCATGGCTTTTGAAACGAGTGATTTGGTTCATATCTTTTGGTCTGCATATAATGCAGGTGCGATTTGTTATTATGGGTAATCTGTTTTGTTCAAAGTACTCTGTTCATAGGCGCTTTGATCTGAAAGGATCTTCTCTTGGTCGTACAACTGACAAACCCGAATCAGAAATCGATTCAAACACAATCTTAAAAGACCTCGATCTGAATTTCATCTTCAGATTGCAGAAAGCATGGTACCAAGAATTCATCAGGTGAAAACCATTATTCTTTACACTTCCATAGTTCGTTTCTGGTTGTTCCATTTCTCATGGCTCATTGTTTACATTACAGGCAAATCGATAAAGACTGCGAGTTTCTAGAACAGGAGAGAATCATGGATTACAGTCTTCTAGTTGGGATTCACTTTAGAGAAGCTTCTGTCGCTGGAGAGCTGATTCCTTCTGGAGCTCGAACGCCTATTGGTTTGTTATTGTCAAATCAAATAACTTATTTTCTCCCATCAATTAAATGAATCATTCACGGAAGCAAAAAAGATGATTATTTTTTATCTCCAGGTGAATCTGAAGAAGAAACAGGCCATCGTCTTTCTAGAGCAGAGGTTGATCAGCTTCTTTCAGATCCCTCAAGGTAACACAACACGAGATCAATACCAACACACTTTTCAAACTCAAAACAAAAGCACATAAACATGGATGTTGGATATGATTGTGTTGTTGGATATAATACAGGTGGGCAAGTATTAGATTGGGGACCAACATGCCAGCGCGTGCAGAGAGAACGCAGAGAAAAAACGACTGCGAGCTTCAGCTTGTGGGAGAACCTACAGGAGAGTTCTACGAAGTGGTGATGATATTTGGCATTATTGACATTCTCCAGGATTATGATATCAGCAAGAAGCTTGAACACGCTTACAAAAGCATACAATATGATCCTTCCTCTATATCTGCTGTTGATCCAAGACAATACTCGAGGCGCTTCCGTGACTTTATCTTCAAGGTGTTCACAGATGACAACTGAGAGAGGGTTTAATTGTACCTTTTAGGTTTCTTGTATGCCAAGAAAGGGATACTTATAATTTACATACAGTATACTTTGGCAAGGGCTGTGAAAACAGACGACCTTGCAAGTATGAAGTATGACTCCCATTTTGTTTGTTTGTTTCAATTTAACTACATTCTCTGAATCTCTTTCTTGCATGCATATATTGTTTGCCAAACTGATTGGAATCTTTCCCTGTTGTAACATTGCTACCGTCTTTATAAGTAATGCACCAACCAAATGATTCGTCCAAAAACAAAAAAGATTCTTGGTCTGGTAATGGGATGCTGAATAAGACATCAACCAAAACTTTATAAAGATACACAACTTTGGGCAATGTAGTTACGTAGGTGATGATGCTATCTTTTGTTTTCTTCAATAAAGAAATAAGAGTAGAGATTCCAATAATTGTTCTAACTTCTAACTATTGCTGTTGTTGTCGTTTTCTTTGGAGAACTTCAGAGAATCTCTTGTTTTCATCTGCAATTTGTCCCCACAAAACTATAGTATACAATTATATTTGCGACTGTTCAAACGCTAAAATGGTTACGTATTCTTGAATTGAACCAAGCACTTGCCATTTATTTTACATATTAATTACTTATTCAACATTAAATAGTCTCTACTTTACATATATATTCATTCAATTGTTCTAGTATCTGTAAAGACACATGCGTCATCAAACGCACCGCTAATCCTTAAATGACGCGGCCGCGTTTGAAGACAACAAAAGCTAATAAAACTTGCATTTGTCATCAGCTTTGCAACAACCACCAAAAAAGCGACGGCGATTCGAGTTCTGCGTAGTCGTGCTCACTGATCACTTAGCTCGTGCCGTGATCTGAGCAACATCTCTGCTTCCATTTTGACTTTTTGAAAATAACGGCAACAGTCGGAGAGAGAGAGTGTAAGTTCGAAATCCGATCGATCGCTTTTGCCCTCGGCGTTCTCTGCTATTATTTCTCGTTCTTAGGAGCTTCAGTCCATGGCGCTACAATCTCCCGGCGCCGCCGGAGCTTCATCTTCCGTTTCCCGGCTTCTCTCTTCCGCGAAATTAAGTTCTACTAATACTCTCTTCTCTGTTGACTTCGTCCCATCCTACTGTATTTCCAAGGGAACCAAACGGCGTAACGAACTCTCCGCGTTTCGCGGCTACAGTCCACTGATGAAGTCTTCGCCGAGGTCTCCGTTATCGGCAAAAGCGATCCTGAATTTTGACCGGGCCGCTGGTGATGCATCGGCTTCCTTTTCTGATCTGAAACCTGAGGTAATCGGTGGTTCTATGCGATCCTTGTTAATTTGGAAAATAGATGAGCTTGCATATCCATCTGCTGTTGATTTTTTGTTTGAGTCTAACTTAATATTTCACTTGCATTTGATTTTGCGGGGTTTTAATTGTTTGAATTGCATCGTCGCAGGTGGCCTACCTGGAAGATATAGTTTCAGAAAGGGGAGCATGTGGTGTTGGGTTCATCGCGAACTTGGAGAATAAGGCTACACATAAGATTGTAAATGATGCACTGATAGCACTTGGTTGTATGGAACACAGGGGAGGTTGTGGTTCTGATAATGCTTCTGGTGATGGTTCTGGTTTGATGACTTCCATTCCTTGGGATTTATTTAACGAATGGGCTGAGAAGCAAGGAATGTCTACTTTTGATAAGATGCATACGGGTGTTGGAATGCTGTTCCTACCGAGAGATGACAACATTAGGAAACAAGCCAAGAAAGGTGAACCTAGAATAGTTTTATCAATATTGATTGTAAATTGCAGCTCTGATACCCATCCCAAGCTATAGTTTTTTTCTATGTATAACATGCAAATATCTTCTTTGCTAAATCATGTTTGAAATTTCGCTTCAGTGATTACAAGTATTTTTGAGAAAGAGGGCCTGGAGGTGCTTGGATGGAGAGATGTTCCTGTAGAGGCGTCCATTGTCGGTCATAATGCAAAACAGACGATGCCAAAAACGGAACAGGTCTTTGTTAGAATTGTCAAAGACGATAAAGTAGATGACGTTGAACGAGAACTTTACATTTGCAGGAAGCTGATCGAAAGAGCAGTTGCTGCTGAAAGTTGGGCCTCTGAGCTCTACTTTAGTTCCTTGTCCAATCAGACCATTGTTTACAAGGGAATGCTTCGTTCAGAAGTTCTTGGGTTATTTTACCCGGACCTTCAAAATGATCTATATAAATCTGCTTTTGCCATCTATCATCGAAGATTTAGCACAAATACTAGTCCCAGATGGCATCTTGCTCAACCCATGAGGTTTCTTGGACACAATGGGGAGATCAATACCATACAGGTTATGCTTCTCTTCTGGTCAATTGGTTTGTTGGATCTAAGACTAAGCTAGGTCCCCTTCACTGAAGCCAAACAAGTTTTGCAGGGGAACCTAAACTGGATGACATCACGAGAAGCATCTCTAAGATCACCTGTCTGGCATGGACGTGAAAATGATATTCGTCCAATTAGCAATCCAAAGGCTTCGGACTCCGCTAACCTTGACAGTGCAGCGGAGGTATGAGTCATCTAACCTCCAAACTTCTGTTTTTCTGTAGTGATTCTCGTTGTGATAGCCCCTTCTGGAGGAAAAAAAGAGAAGCATAGAAGTGTTTCTTGCGTTTGGAACTAAGCAATAGTCCTATTCTGCATACATAAAACTTGTCTAATTGTTGACTAAAAAAATTGAACTTCTCTGATATGTAAAGCATTTCATGAAAAAGAGCAACCCATCTTGCAAGTATATACATTTATACACTCTTCAGAATAACCTCAAGGCCTAGATTATAGACTTTTTTTTATTGCTGCAAGAATTCAATGTATTTATATTATTGAGGTTGTGCAGCTATTGATAAGAAGTGGCCGGACTCCAGAGGAATCTCTTATGATTCTTGTCCCAGAGGCGTATAAAAATCACCCGACTTTAATGATTAAATACCCTGAGGTATTGCTTTGTGTTTGCTTTTTTGGTCTTTATGGATACTTGCAACTTGCAATTGCTTCTCTTATTTGCTTTTCAACTGTAGGCTGTAGACTTTTATGATTATTACAAGGGCCAGATGGAGCCCTGGGATGGACCTGCTTTGGTATTGTTCAGGTAATTTTGTTTGGAGATTTCTTACGCTTGAAAATTAGTCATGTGCGTAAGATTTAAGCTTTCAGCTGCCCTTATTCCTCAACAATTTTCTTAACTAAGAATACTGAGTACTTACAACTGTTCTAGAAGGCTTGTAAGTCTTGATCAGTCAGATCTTTCCTGCTCTTTTTTGGTGGTATCCACAACTGTGGACAACTGGAGAGCAAATGACCATGATGATAATTTGTCGCTCAAAGTGGTAGCTAGTCTAGCTAACAAGTCTGTCGCATTTTTCTGCCTTCACATTCCAGAACTTCTTCACCTTGACTTGTTTGGTGCAGTGATGGAAAGACTGTTGGAGCTTGCCTTGACCGCAATGGACTTCGACCTGCTAGATATTGGCGGACAAGTGATAATGTTGTCTATGTAGCCTCTGAGGTGCGTTTTGTCTTTTACTCTATGTACGTGCTCTTTATCATCTAAGGATGGTGGTAATGGTTGCCAGCAGATGATTGGGCTTATGCTTGAATCTTAAAGCTTTGGTCCAGACAGGTCAGAAACCCAATTCGTTTAATCACTTTGGAAGCTTTTTCGTTTTTCTTTCATGAAATAGTTATGCCAACTGATTTTTGAGATAAAATAGTTAGTTTAAGATGGTCTAGAGTGACATCTAGGAGTGTTTAAAATCCTCTCTTGGAAACAAAATGTTTTCTTTGGATACGGCTTTCTAGGAAACCGAGTTGGTACATGGCAAAGCAAGATAGAGAATTGGTTTGGTTAGAGAGGTGCTCTGTTACCAATTTTTTATATATCTTGGCTGCAGAAGAGTTGCTAAGTCATGCCTTTATACAGGTCGGAGTTCTTCCAATGGATGAATCAAAAGTCACCATGAAGGGTCGTCTAGGACCTGGCATGATGATATCTGTTGACTTAGAGAGTGGACAGGTTGGTGCACCAGATCTTGGTTGATTGACAATTGTTCTCTTTATTTGCAAACACTCATATAATTTTTGTTTATGTTGTATCCCATTATTAATATGTGAATTCAGGTATATGAGAACACAGAAGTAAAGAAGCGGGTTGCATCATATAACCCATATGGAAAGTGGGTTAGTGAAAACCTACGAAACCTGAGGCCTTCTAATTTTCTTTCGTCAGCAATCATGGAGACTGACGAGACCTTAAGACGCCAACAGTAAGCCTTTCTGTTTCTCCTGTTCTATGTCAAAGCACTTAACCTTTCTTAACTGTTATTATCTTCTTGTATACTTGATATACATCTGTTGTGAGGGCATTTTAAGTTGACTTTTTTTTTTAATGTACAAAGTTCATCAATTTGTTTTTACCAACAAAATTCTATGGTTTTGCATTTTGACGATACTATTAGCTTCTTTTTTTCATATGAAGACACTAATTTGGGCTATTCATGATATATCTGACTTTGAGGGACTAGGGCGTTTGGCTACTCGAGTGAAGATGTTCAAATGGTAATTGAGTCAATGGCTGCACAGGGAAAAGAACCGACGTTTTGCATGGGGGATGATACTCCAGTGGCAGTATTGTCTCAAAAGCCACATATGCTTTATGATTATTTCAAGCAGCGGTTTGCTCAGGTTTGCTCACCTCATTAGAAGGGCACAATTTGAACTAGTTGTTTCTTCTTATCTAGGTTAAGTAAATACATGATTTGTCTTGGTAGATTATTGAATTATCCTTGAAATGGTGTATGACAGGTTACAAATCCAGCTATTGATCCTCTTCGAGAAGGATTGGTCATGTCACTTGAAGTTAATATTGGAAAGCGTGGAAATATATTGGAGGTTGGGCCTCAGAATGTTTCACAGGTCAGAGTGCCTAAATTTTGGATTTTTGAACGGGCTTAGAAACATTTGGCTTTTGCAAGATTTCATATCCATCAAGATTTGTGATTTCATGAGCAGGTTGTTTTGTCTGGTCCTGTACTAAATGAACGGGAGCTTGAGGGTTTGCTCAGCGATCCACAGTTAAAATCTCAAGTCTTGCCCACATATTTTGACATACATAGAGGAGTTGAAGGATCTTTGAAGAAGGGTCTTCTAAAACTCTGTGAAGCTGCAGATGAAGCTGTTCGCAATGGTTCCCAAGTGCTTGTTCTCTCAGACAGATCTGATAATCCGGTACATACAAGTTTCTAATTGTAGGCCTTTTACATTTAAATTTTGGTCTACTAATAGATATGCTCTAGGCTCTCATTCTGGAATAGAAACATTATTGTCTTTGCTCATGCGAAAATTGGAACTGTTGAGGGAAAGAAAGTTATAATGTTGACAAACAATTTCCATAATTGCTGGTTACATCGTTGGGTTCTTGATAATGAACTGCTATTGTTGGCATCCTTACAATGGTGTTCTATAGTGTATTCTCGCTGTTAGTCTTTGTAGTTTTCATTTATCTTGATGCTCCGCTTCTTTCCAGTTTCCATCAGTTCTTTCATTTTTTCCCTAAGATTAAAGATCATTTTGCTTGTGTTTCTCTGTATCAGGTTGCTATTTTCTTTTCTAGCTATCTTTACATATTTTATAATTTAGACGTTCACTGTCTATTTCTAATTCAACAGCCTATTATTTTTTCAGGAACCAACTCGACCTGCAATTCCAATGTTGTTAGCTGTGGGTGCTGTTCACCAACATCTGATCCAGAACGGTCTTCGTATGTCAGCTTCGATAATAGCAGATACAGCTCAGTGCTTTAGTACGCATCACTTTGCCTGTTTGATTGGATATGGAGCAAGGTTTCTACTTTTCTTTACATTGAATCTTTCACCCTGTTAGGCTGTTTCTTTTTGTACAAAAGCAAGTCATGTGAATTCTTACGTTGTTTATCCTCTCTTTCGGTCCGTTATGCACATGCTGGCACTCTCTATAATAGAATCATGTTTATTCGTACGTACCTTATTCTTAATTTTAAGTTGAGTAATGATTTGAGAGTGCTTTCCTCAACTGTTAGATATCGCATCTATCGAAAATGATACGGATCTATGTCTATAACCAATTTCAGTGCTATATGCCCGCACCTAGCACTGGAGACATGTCGACAGTGGCGTCTGAGCAACAAGACCGTTAACATGATGAGGAATGGAAAAATGCCTACTGTAACTATGGAACAGGCTCAAAAGAATTATCGCAAGGTCAGACATGTTAATGGTTCTAATCATTGACAAAACAATTTGAGTGCTTATAAGCCGTTCAATCTCTTTCTTGCATGCATATATTGTTTGCCAAACTGATTGGAATCTTTCCCTGTTGTAACATTGCTACCGTCTTTATAAGTAATGGACGAAAGGTATCCTAAGATTCTTGAATTGCTACTGCAGGCTGTTAACACTGGTCTTCTTAAGGTCCTCTCTAAGATGGGCATCTCGTTATTCTCTAGGTTCAGTTTCTGAACTATCTATTTCGTTTTTCAACCTTTATCACAGTGTCTGTTTATTTCTGATATTAAAATCTGAGCTCTCTCTTTTCAGTTATTGTGGAGCACAAATATTTGAGATATATGGATTGGGAAAGGAGGTTGTTGAATTTGCTTTCCGTGGTAGTGCATCTCAAATTGGTGGATTAACTTTGGATGAGGTCAGAATACCCCCAAACCTTTTCATACTAAGATATTCGATGAGTTGCCTGGTTTGAGTACAAGTATGTTATTGGAGCAATTTTTTTCCAGATATTAACTTAATACCTCTTTGATATTAACTTAATACCTCTTATATGTGTGAAATTGTTTTGTTCTTTTTCTTTTCTTGATGTTGCTTTAGTAATCAGTGACAAGTTTTAACAGATGAATAGCTCAACGGTTGCTGGTAATTATAATTGTCAGAGCTAGAGTGGAGATACATATTGATTAATCGGAAACACTTAAGGCAGTAACAGTACTTTGCTCTCTAAATTTTTTGGGACTACCTTATGAAGTATTAAGTTTATTCATGTCGAAGGTTCTGCTAAAAGCCTGAGATCTCGTCTGGTGTTGAATGCTTCTCATGTTATATTTTCTGCCAATGTAAACTAGTTTCTATTACAAAGATTTGCCATGGGCCTATAATCTCTTTGTCCTGTATTTTGCAGCTGGCTAGGGAGACATTAACTTTCTGGGTCAGGGCATTTTCTGAGGATACAGCCAAACGGCTAGAGAACTTTGGTTTCATTCAATTTAGGCCCGGAGGTACTTTTCTGGACTGGAAATGTATTTGGTAATGACATTGCATGTATATCACAAATACATACACAGACACATACAGTATATCCTATTGCTTCTGTTTATTCTTACAACTATGTCAAGTTAGATTAAGCTTTTGAAGTGTATATATTTTTACCTACTAAGGTTGGATATGCACAGACACACCTTTCTCTTCACTATTTTACTGTCCCTTTAGTAAATTAAATTGCTACCATTCATTATCCCCATAAAGCTTTCTAGGATTATCTATAATTTAGTGTATTTTGTTATATGGAAGGCGAATATCATGGAAACAACCCAGAAATGTCTAAATTACTTCACAAAGCTGTCCGCGAAAAGAGTGAGACAGCCTATGCAGTCTATCAGCAGCATTTATCCAACCGTCCTATTACGGTGAGTGCTATAATCTCATCTTCATATCTGACTATGTAATTTCTGAACAAGTGAATATTGTTTCTTGTATATTCTTGCTGTAGGTTTTCCGCGATCTTCTTGAGTTTAAAAGTGACCGTAAACCTATTCCTGTTGGGAAGGTTGAGCCTGCTTCCTGTATTGTGGAACGGTTTTGTACAGGTGGAATGTCTCTTGGAGCAATCTCAAGAGAAACTCATGAGACAATTGCTATTGCAATGAACAGATTAGGGGGAAAATCCAATTCAGGGGAAGGAGGCGAGGTAGTTCTTCACTGTCTAGTTCAGATTTTGTTCAACTTCAAACCACAGATATACCAATCGCTGTCTATCTTTCTAGGATCCGATCCGCTGGAAGCCGCTAACAGATGTTGTTGATGGGTATTCTTCAACGCTGCCACATCTCAAAGGTCTTCGAAATGGGGATACAGCTACAAGTGCTATCAAGCAGGTACTGAAAGTCAACTTGACTAGTGGACATTTCATATTTTTATGTGTACAGACTGCTCACTCTCAGGAAGTTATTGGGAACTCTTGTTTCCACCGTGGACATTCTTAATGTGTACTCTTCAAATGATTTCAAAGATCAAAATGACCTTTTTTATTCTTATAGGTTGCTTCAGGGCGTTTTGGTGTCACTCCGACGTTTTTGGTTAATGCTGACCAGTTGGAAATCAAAGTTGCTCAAGGAGCGAAGCCAGGTGAAGGTGGCCAACTTCCTGGGAAAAAAGTTAGCGCATATATTGCTAGACTTAGAAATTCTAAACCAGGAGTTCCGCTTATTTCTCCACCTCCCCATCATGATATTTATTCCATAGAGGATCTGGCACAGTTGATATTTGATCTTCATCAGGTACTTTTCCTTGACTGTAAATATTTTGCTAACTTTTTCAGAATCAGGGATCTCTCTTAACAAAAATTTATAATCAGGTTAACCCCAAGGCAAAAGTGTCAGTCAAGCTTGTATCAGAAGCTGGAATAGGAACAGTTGCCTCAGGAGTAGCGAAGGCTAATGCTGATATCATACAGGTATGCACATCCTTTCAGAGTTTGTGAGAAATTTGAAATTAGATAATTGGATATATTTATTCAGATTATGCAATTCTGCCATCAGTTTGCTTTATATATGTACTCTCTGGGGCCATGCTGTGCCAAAAAATATAATCAGTATAAACTTGGCTTCAAGTGCGACTTGCTTGCCTCATCTATTTTGTCTAATGACGATCCATATTCCGTTTCACAATTTTTGTGTATATGTTCAATTGTGTCTTTGACGTGCAAAAAAAAAGTTATACAATTATGGATTTTTGAAACTTATGATGCTTCTTTGTTTACAGATATCAGGGTATGATGGTGGAACTGGAGCCAGTCCTATAAGTTCCATAAAGCATGCTGGTGGCCCGTGGGAACTTGGACTAGCTGAAACTCAGAAGGTATATATCTTCGTCGTGAGAATTTGTTATTCATTTTGGTTTGCCCTGGTAGTTTTTTATCAGCTTCAATTTTCCGTGTAGTCTCATGTTAACTCCTTGATGTCTATTGATAGCTAAGATTCAATCTTTTGCAGACTCTCATTGGAAATGGACTCAGGGAAAGAATTATTATCAGAGTTGATGGCGGATTCAAGAGTGGTGTTGACGTGTTGATAGCTGCAGCTATGGGCGCTGATGAGTATGGGTTTGGTACGTTGGCAATGATTGCCACAGGATGTATTATGGCTCGCATTTGCCACACGAATAACTGCCCCGTTGGTGTTGCCAGTCAGGTAATTTGAACCCTCTTCTTACTTGTTGTATATTTTTCCAATGCATAACCAATTTTTTGCTAAGATTTCCCTAAATTCGGTTACAGAGAGAGGAATTGCGTGCACGATTCCCTGGTCTTCCTGGTGATCTTGTCAATTTCTTCTTGTATATCGCAGAGGAGGTAATCTGCGCTAATATATCTCTTATACAAAATTTCATTGGTTTTAGCACTAATATTTCATCTAAATTTTGAAGGTGAGGGGCATATTAGCTCAGTTGGGATATGAAAAGCTGGATGATATAATTGGGCGGACAGATTTGCTAAAGGCTAGGGATATCTCGCTCGTGAAAACTCATCTTGACCTCAGTTATCTCTTATCTGTTAGTAGTCCAGAACTGTGTTTATCGTTTTTTATAGTGCACACGCCTACCCGCACTGGTGTAGATCTCATTTCTTCTTCAAATTTGCAGTCTGTTGGGCTGCCAAAACGAAGCAGTACTTCCATCAGGAAGCAGGAGGTTCACTCAAATGGTCCTGTTCTTGATGATACTCTACTTCAAGATCCAGAGGTAACACGTAGTGTCTTACTTATTGACTCTTGAACTGAAAGTTTCATTATGTAGCTCATGCACAAATCTGAAAGCAACCGTATTTAGTTGTTTATGACTGGCAAAACCCTTTGACTTGTTTTCTCTATATATGGCAATGGGGCGAAGAGTGTACTCTACATATGCAAGAAGACTTGATACTTACCTTTTTTTTTATTATTGTTTCCCAGATAATCGAAGCAATTGAGAATGAAAAAACGGTTCACAAAACCATGAGTATATACAATGTGGACCGTTCTGTTTGCGGTCGGATTGCTGGTGTGATTGCGAAGAAATACGGAGACACTGGTTTTGCTGGACAACTGAACCTAACGTAAGCCAATACTATGATTCAGTAAACACGTAAAAAATTCTGAATAGATATACAATGAAGATATACATGTTGTAAACTTACAAGATCCCTTATGTAACCTCCATAGGTTCACTGGAAGTGCTGGGCAATCTTTTGCATGTTTTCTAAGTCCTGGAATGAATATACGTCTAGTGGGTGAAGCCAATGACTATGTGGGAAAGGTATGTCATAAATTCAATGTTTCTTTTTGACAATTTATTGGATTAATGGTCTCTTAATATACTCTTTTACCTCAAGGGAATGGCCGGAGGTGAAGTTGTGATATTACCAGTGGGATCGACTGGTTTTCGTCCTGAAGACGCAACTATTGTAGGAAACACTTGTCTGTATGGTGCAACTGGTGGGTTATTATTTGTCAGAGGCAAAGCAGGAGAGAGATTTGCGGTTAGAAACTCTCTAGCTCAAGCTGTAGTTGAAGGCACTGGAGATCATTGCTGTGAATATATGACTGGTGGTTGTGTCATTGTACTTGGGAAGTAAGTAGAACCCCTTTCTTAAACCTCAAGCCCGAAACCGAAACCAAAACCAAGAACATATCTTAACCGTTAAATCGTTTCTTTCTGAAATGGCAGAGTCGGTAGAAATGTAGCCGCTGGGATGACAGGTGGATTGGCATATATCCTTGACGAAGATAATACTCTCCTCCCTAAGGTTTAACATCACAGAGTCCTCCAATTATCTCTAAAATATTTTATTTAACGTTGTGAAACATTAAAATGAAACGCATTGAACAACAGGTGAACAAAGAGATAGTGAAGATTCAAAGAGTGACTTCACCTGTGGGACAAACACAGCTTAAGAGCCTGATCCAAGCTCATGTGGTAACTAACTAACTCTCTCTTTCCTTTCTCTTCACGGATCCTAATCATCTAAAATCATCTCACGAATCATTCTATTATCTGTCTCGACATAATAAAAAAAAACAGGAGAAAACAGGAAGCAGCAAAGGAGCAATGATTGTGGATGAATGGGATAAGTATCTAGCAATGTTCTGGCAACTTGTACCGCCGAGTGAAGAAGACACACCTGAGGCTAACTCCGACCACATCCTGAAAACAACCACCGGAGATGAAGAACAGGTCTCAAACACATTAGCCGAG
This sequence comes from Erysimum cheiri, assembly GCA_900406345.1. Lineage (NCBI taxonomy): Eukaryota > Viridiplantae > Streptophyta > Magnoliopsida > Brassicales > Brassicaceae > Erysimum > Erysimum cheiri. The sequence continues at coordinate 28,996 of OVAQ01000446.1, forward strand.
AAGTAAATCCTTCACATTTGATCGTGGTAGTATCCTCTTTGTACAGTCAAAATCCTGGTGGAGATAAATCTCTCAGTTTCTGAGAACATTACAATTTACAAGTTCTCCATTTGATTTTGATATGGTTTTATTTCCTAATTCAGTCTGGATTCGGTTATCTTTTGGTTTACTTTGTCCCGTCCACTAGTAATAAAACGAAATCCAGCATGTTTGTACTTTGTATGCAATGGGAACATACTGATATACATTAGTAAGAAAGGGTTTACGATGCACACTAGGATTTCCAATTTGGTTTTTTTTTTGTTTTATGGTTTGATTTTGTTTCAAGTTAATCGGTATAGAAAAATAGTTATTAAACTCAAATTAAATGTAGATCATTATAATTGAAACTCAGATCTCCAAGTGGAAAATCCCCCAATAAATCTTCCAGGTGGAAAATCCATCTTTTGGTGTAGAAGAATTAATCAACTCTTGGTCAACCACCGGACCAAGAGAACTTCCACTATTTCACGGGTGTTAAGAAGATAAAAGAAGGTTGGTTTAGTTTAGATTCGATTTCGGTTTATATCACTATAGATAATTTATTCGGGGATAAATACGGACCACATATTTTGATCAGTGATATTAATCCGAATCGGTTCGATTTTCTCTGGCCAAATTACTGCTAGTCTCTCCACATCGGTACTTGTATGTATGTATTTTTATTTGAAGAATTGCATACTTGTATATTGGACATATGAAAGACTCATTATGATGATCGTCTCTTATTTCACTATAACAAAATAATATTATTGTGTATGAGTGTATCCAAAAATTTGTGTTTTTTTTTGCTAAAGAAAAATTTGTTCTTTTGAAAGTATTTTGATTTTCTAACAGAAAAAGGTCTTTGAGATTTTCTAGCAATGCATGTACATTGAACGTTTAAAAGTTAAAAAGACAGTTCCTTAAACCGATGTTTGTCCGTATATAGTATAGGCAATGGATGGGTCACGAGAAAGGAACGTGTGTGTTCGTTGACAAAACTCCATTAAGTTTGATATTTAATATTATTTATTCTTTGTTGTCTCAGCTCTCACGTGGTAAAAAAAACAGAGATATAGCTGACACGTGTAAACGAGCGTGTCTTAACGTCAATTTTTTCGTGTCCCATGAAAATTTCCAATCATTAAAATATAGAAAGTTCGTAAACACCAAAAATCGAAAGTTCTTAAAAGCACCAGAATTTGGAATTGACACGTTCATTGCATACTCACCGAAAGCAGAAGATGTCAGCATTACTAATTTTACAGCAACAGAAAAAATGGAAAGACAGTATAAGTTCAGTGCATTTGCGAGAGAAATCGTTACGTCTTCTCTTCTCTCCTCCTTAGCCAGTACATTGTATTTCTCTATAAATTTATCAAATCTAATTTTGACAGTTTGTTTCCATACGAATTAAACTCAATATTGGAGATAATTCGATCTCCAGACTCATTTAGATATTCAGTCGGTATTCAGCAATTAATGATACTTAAAATGTTTATTAGATTTATATGAAAATTTTAAATCAACTTTCAACGATTGAAGTTCATTTCGTTGGCCCACTAACCTTCCCCTAATTTAAAGCGTCCTTACCTATAAAATACTAATCTCAAATAAGAAATAGCTAACGACCGTGGAGAAAAAAAAAAAGATCGATTTGTAGCTGGAGAAAGAAAGAAAACACTAATTAAAGACTGATTTCTTACGTTATATTCCATAACATCTACTTTGAGAAGAATCATAATGCAGCTAAACTTGATCCTCGATAGAAATAGGCCAAACTTAAAAAAAAAAAAAAAAAAGGGCCAAACTTATNCCAAACTTTTGAAAACGGTTTTAAAAAAAAAAGGTTTTTTTTTTTTTTTTTTTTTTTCACAAATAATAAGGTATTTGTTCAACCGTTTATCTTAAAAAAATTTCGTTAGCTTTGGTTAAGATATTTTAAGTGGGGCATCTGGATGTGGTGGGTTCGAGTCCTTCCCTCTTCTTTTTACCATATGATTTCTTTTTAGTTTACTAATTAGTATATAGATCTAAAAAAAAAAAAAAGGTCCATAGATATTTAGCTCTAAATGCAGCAAGTCAACATATGATTATAACAAAAACTCGGACGTTAAATTCATAATATAAAGAATCCTAATGCATCATACAGTTAGACTAAAAGATATATATTAAATGATTTTATTATATAGGTTTGGTACCAAGAAATTTCTTATTTTAGGTTCACAATCTATTTGGGACTAGGAATATCAAAGCTTATTAAATACTCATCTGTTCTTTATTATAAAATTTTCTAAGTTTTCAGATATAATAAACAAACATATTAAAATATATTAACTTTTTATGATTTATAATTTCCAACAGGTCTAAACCAATAATGTTTAGTTATTTTTCTTGAATTCTATAATTTATCATTAACAATTGTACATAGAAAAGTGAGAAAATCTATTTTTTAAAAGCAAATATTTTCAACAAAAATCATATATTAAAGAAGAGAGGGAGTATGTATTATTATCTAAGTTTACCAAAAGATTTATTTTAATTAGGAGTTGAGTTTCTTAGATTTGTAAACTTGCATATAAAGAATATTGCTTTAGATTTTATTTACTACTTTTATTAATAAAGTCAAAATAGTTTTTTTTTCTTTATGACATTTATTTTATTTTTGGATTAAACCGTTCGACATTTATTAAATCCGACAAAAAATGACTTTCGCGCCGACATATGATAACGAGATTAATGATAATTTTTTCTATAGATTATATGGTATATTTGGAAAACGACAAATAATAAAAAAAATTGTAGAATAAATCAAAATATCATCATATATAATTAATTATGTTACAAAAAAAGTTTTCGAGAGAGTAAATCGAAAACTAACATATATAATTAATTGCTGAGAAAAAAAATCGAGGTCAATCGAGAAAAATCATATATAGTGAATTACATTAATTATATGTGAGATAAATCGCTTGTAAAAATCAAACTCCGTGTTATATTAGATTTGTCTAAAGAAAGATAACGCTATTGTTTTTTGTTAAAATTTCTGGTATTATAAATTTTTCGAACGATTACATCGTATAAGGTTATAGTCTTATAGGTGCCATAACGACAACGATCTTTTTTTTTCCAACTTAACGACAACGATCTCTGGGGTGAAAGCTAGCGCTATTATTGGGAGGTCGATGTCAAGGACACGATATTTATTACGTTCGAATATGAAAGCTTTTCCCTGAACTATAAAGATCTTTCGAATGAAATTGCATACCAAAATATTGAGATAGATTGTTCAAGGGTTTTTTCCTCAAAGTGAATCATTTTTGCAATTTAACTCTTGAAGTCGAACTTGTGCAAGTCAATACCATGAAATCGAAAGT
>OVAQ01000447.1:0-32376 GCA_900406345.1 Erysimum cheiri
TTCATTGTGAATTTGAAGGCTATGTTCCAGTTTAGAGACAGATACCTGATTTTGAGTAATCGATTTCGTCGCCAAAATTGAATCTCGCGACTCAGTCAAATTCATCACCGGAATTGTATCCGTCGGAACCAAAGCTTCTGTTTCTGTTTCCCAAATCGTGACCTTCTCCGGAATCGATGTTGTCTTCATCCTCTGAATCCTGGCCTCATCTCTTATTTCCTTTCAAGTCGAGCATGCTTGGCAATTAACCGGATTCGATCTGGATCGGCGAAGTCACCAAACCTCAGCAACAAACTATCCTTCAACTGTTCCCAAGATTGGAAAATCACCGTCTTCTGTCTTCTATAGAACCAAGACTCAGCTTCGTCTTCGAGAAGACTCTGCGCCAGATTCATCTTCTCGTCCGTCGTGAAATTCTCCCGAACAAAGAAATCCTCCAGCCATGAAATCCATGGTCGCAGTTCAGCAGAAACACCATCGAAGATCTGAAACTCTATAAAACTCACCATTGTTGTCGCGTTGAAGCTCCAAAACCAGTTTCACCGCACCATTGTTAGAATCTCCATATCCGATTGAGCTCAAGAAGACAAAAGAGAAGTAATCCAGAGAGAATTACAACAAGAACTAGATCAACATTGATCTCCTAGCACATCGCTAGTCTAGATTCTCAATCTAGAATCTCAATCACAAAATGCATAAGCAAATCCCAAATGAGCTCAGCTCCTCTTCTTATATGAATCTCAAGATCCAACGGCAAAGCCTCCTTCTGAACCCGAGCCTTCACCTTGAGCTAAAGCCTCTGCCACGTCACCAACTCCTACGGCTAAGTCTTGCTAAGCTTGGTGAAGCGTATCACTAAACTGCGAACAAGAAAAGATTGGTAAGACGTAAGACTAGCTAAGAGAGAAGAGAGAAAGATGGCATATCCTCGATCCTGAAAACATCATCCATCATCAGCTGTCTCTCCCGCTGACCTCTTGTACATCTTAGCACATTCTGCCTACACCAATACCATCCATCATGATCATCATCACCATCACAAGCAATCATGGAGGGTTAATTCTTTATGCGTTGTGTAAATAAATTTAATTAAAGTGACAAAATAATTTTTTTTTTAACTTAATCAAGAGAAAATTGTCGTAACTTATTTTTACATGCTATAGTTCCCAAATCCACTAGTACCATTTTGATAACTCAACCATAATTATAGTTTGTAATTGTGTCAATAAATAATAATGTAGTCAGAAAGCTACAAAACTCGTTATCTTGAGAAAGTCCAAAATCCGATTTAACTAGAAAGCTTCAAAATACGTGTAATTAGTAAAGTAGAGCAAGACTTCAAATTATTATGATTATATTATGATTTATGGTGAAAGCGGAAGAAATCTTAAAGCATAAAATGATAAAATAGAGAAGACTAATTAAGAAAAAGATCCTTTCGTCTAGATTTTCTATTTATTAATTGGGAGAAGAAATAACTAAATTTCAATTTTGCAATTAAAAATTTGGTTTCTTCTGTAATTGTATTTTTCTTTCCCATATATTTTGAACAGAAATTAATAATATTCTATCATGTACATTATACGGAATGTATTTATTGTTGATTTCTTTCCATTTTTAACGATTGTCATAGTCAACAAAAAAGAAAGTAACTTTTTAAATGAAAAGAAAAAAATTAGGGGTACACTGTAATAACAAAACACCATCCAAATATTTTCGTTGTCTATAATCCTTTCTTATCTTTTCGTCAATATACAACCATACGTCATTTATATAAACCTCTTCATATTTCTCTTCCTCACATGTATGCACACAGCACACGTATCTCTCTTAGTGACCATGTCAAAACCAGTCTCTTGTCTCTCTCAAAACCTCCCAATCCCATCACCAATCAAATCCACAAATGCATCATCATCGTCGGATGCAAGAGGCAAAAGGATCGTCATCGATCCGGTGGACAACGACTGGATCAGTAAACTCCCAAACGAAGTGTTGGTCATGATCCTAAGAGATATGTCGACAGAAGATGCTGTCATGACGGGCATGTTGTCTAAAAGATGGCAAAACGTATGGAAACAGGTGCCTTATCTCACTTTCAATATGCAAAAACCTGCCATAACCAATGAAATAGGACCTCGTGCTCAGGCGCCTCATATTGATCGGGTTGCTGAATCGATAACCAAGGTTTAATTTCTCTCTATGTTTATGTATGTTCTTCTTTAGAGGTTTTCAATAAATTATCTGGAAATTTTTTATATACCTCGTTCCCTTTAAACTTACACTAATAGTTGAAATGAGAATTGCACTATACATTTTGATACATGGGCATATTTGAAAACTATTACACTTGCATGTGTCATCGATTATCGATATGAAAACCTTGGATAACTCAAGGGCAAACAAAAATTTCGGATAATCCATGATTTTAAAGATAACAAAAATTTAAATCTATGAACGTTTTTTCTAATACTTGTAGATGCCAGCAAAAAAGTTCTTATCTATATACAAAAGTTCAAACATATTTATCTTTGTGGTTAGGTGTTTATATGGTTTTATCTTAAATTCTCGCAATAACAAAGATAACGGTATTTTCGCGGGAAAATTTTGAATTTGAATTTTTTTATATATATTGTTGAATTCATTATTATAATAGTTAATGTAAAAGAAAAGCAATCTCTTGCCTTAATTATTCACACAGTTACATGATAATATTGATGTATATATATCTTTCAATTTAATGAATAGGAGAACTGATAAACTATGGCTTCACACATATAATTCTTTATTAGTGAGACATAAGGCCAAGATAAGATATATAAAAAAAAAAAATTGGCTATTTTTGACAACTTATTATGGATATATCTGTATAGTTGTTTCATTAAAATCACTAATTTTCTCTTTTTTTTTTTTGAAGGTTATAAAAAATCATAGTGGTCATCTGGTGGGCTGCTCAATCGAACATTACGCACGCCAATGTAACAACGGTGTGCTCGATGCTTGGATTCAGTCACTTACTCGTGAGAAACATATCAGAGCTCTCGCAATTTCAAACCTTAATAATAGATGTAAAGGAAGGAATATGCTCCAATTGTCCCCAAACACATTCTCCCATCCCAACCTCGTAACACTCTTCCTATATATATATGATTTAAACACTGCACATGCCTTCAACAATTGCCATAATCTCAAGATTCTCAGACTTGAGAAAATCTTTGCTGAGGTTGATGTGTTGAACACAGTCATTGCATCGTGCCCTTCTCTCAAGGTTCTTGTGCTACATGCCATGTGGTACAACGAAAGGGCTTGCTTGAAGATTCATAACAACAATCTTAAGCTTTTGCATGTGTCTTCCTCTGATGTTGATTGCATTAATTGAAGTGTCTGCAACTTCTCTGGATATTTTCTCCATTTGCAATATTTTTTGTAGGGAATTTAACTTGGTCATTGAGGCCCCAAGACTTTTGTTTAATAATGGGGCTAAAGACTTGAAGAGAGGAGCAACCTTGAACTACAACATTTCATGTCATGCTCAGGTACATTTCATGAATTTTTATATATATATAGAAAAATGAAAAATGATATTAATATATTGATTGTTTGACATGTTTAATATATTTTTTTTATAAGGAGAAAGAAATCATTGGACATGCGTTTCTGGTGAATATAAATGCTACCTATTTGCATCGGGTTAATTCTTTGAGGATGGTTGTGGATGTAATGAATTTGAAAGAAATGGAGATGCTGAGGCAAGTTTTAGTTGTGTGGAAAGGAATAATGGAAGAGCTCAATATATCATTTAAGGTACGTTCATTTTATGCTTTAAAGCTTTAATATTAGTTAGATAGATTAATCAGTTTATGTATGTTCTTGTATATATATAGGATAACAATGGTTCTAAGGAAGAAAGTGTATCTTCGACTGGTGAAGGACCAGAGAAAGATTGGGAGGAGGCAAAACTGTTTCCTAATGCTGATTACCGCGTTGAAGTTATAAAGATGTTTAAATTCAGCGGCTCGAATAAGAAACAATTTGCATTAGCTTCGCGTTTTATAACGCAAGGGACCGTAACGAAGAAGTTGATGATCAAGACGTCTTCCATTCTTGAAAAGGAGAAGTTAGATACAGAAGCAGCCGTCGCCAAACTAATGAAACTTCCAAAGGGTAACGAGAGTCTTCTTATTGAATGCTTCTGATGAAGTTTGGTTCGAATCTAGTAGTAATAATAAATAATAACTCTAGTCCTATGTGACAGAACCTGCTTTATAAGCTAAGTTTTAAATTAAACTTATATCATGTCGTTCTTTTTTTTTTTCTCATCCAAATCATGTTGTTCTCTTCTCCCTTTATAAGCTAAGTTTGAATGCTTTTTTTTTTATTTTTTGGTCAAAGCTAAGTTTGAATGCTTTAAATTACAAAAATGGAGTACTATTTTTATCGCAATGGCTTATATATATCAAACTTGTTCTCTCATCTCACCGGTCAGATATTTGTAACCTCTTTGGGTTTCTTTATGTGTGAAATTGTCTAAATCTAAAGTAACAACAAGAAAAGATTGGTAAAACGTAAGACTAAGAGAGAAGAGAGAAAGAAGGCATATCCTCGATCCTATAAACATCATCCATCATCAGCTCTTTCTCCAGTTGACCCCTTGTACATCTTAGCACATCCTACACCAATACCATCCACCATCATCATCATCACCATAACAAGCAATATACTTTATATATTATACGGAAACACAATTGACTCACGTTGAATTCCATGTAGGTAGCGTTCTTGTCTAGCCATTGCTTGTCCATTACCGCAAAGGCCACACAGTAAAGCAAATCAAAGGCCCATTCGTTTTCTGGAAGTCAAAAATCAAGAAACCAGAGCCATGATCGATCATATATAAACCAGATAAAAAATGATATGTTTCCATGTTTTACCTGACAACATTTGTAAGAAAACGGACCGTATAAAACTCCTAGGCTTTGCTGCACATGTAGTAAGACTGTAAGAGTAAAAACCAGTTTTTCTTCACAAACTAAGGCCAGACATTATGGACACTTACATGCTTCTAGGTCGAGCATTTGCATGATCATGAATGTGATATTGACGCCAGCTACAGCGAATGGATATTCCCAAGCCGCTCTTTTGCCTCCTTGTTTCTTTAACAGACGCTGAAACGATGTCTACACCGATGGAACCGGGAAAGTTACATAATTAAAGAGGGTTATAAATGAATCTAGCTCTGAAAGTAGAAAGTGATGGGAGTTATATATTTACAGAGAATGTCTTGGCAAAGAATAGAAGATTCTCCAATGATATGAATCCAGCTCCCCTGAAAACAAAAATAACAAACAAAATTAAGCACTAGTTTCATATGTTCTATACTTCTATTACTTGAGATCAAAGGCTTAATAACCTGAAATCAGTGGATGGATCTCTTCCTTGCCATCCCATATTTTTCCACTGGTCTGAGACCAAAGCTTGAAGCTTTTCACCGGGATACGTAGCTGACCACAGAGCTCTCAATGCATCCTGATGGTCAGGCCGTGATGCATCAAAGTAATTCTTCATTCTCTTCCTCAGCCTCTTCAATCTTTCTTCCTGAAAAACACAAACAATCAGACTTCGAAAAAATGCTTTCATTAAAAGCAAATTAATGCAGCTGTTGTTTTCTTTCTATTTGTGTTTTACCTGCAATGGTGTCAAGTTAGAACAGATGCGTTCATAAGCTCTCTTGCGGTTGAAGCAAACACATGTTAGGCTCTTCTTGATTCTCCAACTAGGTGTGCTACCACCACAACTCGCATCCTCTGCATCCGAACTAATCAGCCCTATATACACAAACAGTAACAAACCAAGATTCTGAGGACAGCTTCATTGGAATTGAAGCTTCAAAACACACTTGTCATAAGAAGATGAAGGCACCAAGCACATGTAACTTGGCTGCTAATCAACGTATATATCACCTGATCCAGTTTTTTTTTTGGTTTGGCTTCGGTTTAGATTTTTTGGTTTATGAATATAGAAAACATATATCATTTGGTTTGGTTTTGATTTGAATTCAGTTATATATAGAGAAAATATATATAAAAGATTTTCAACAAAAATTAGGATTTAATCGATTTATTACAGTTCATATTCAGTTATACTTTGCTCGGATTAGAAAAATAAAATCTATATCATTTTAATTTGTTTTCGCTTTGATTTTTGAATCAACATTTTAACAGTTCTGATTCGGTTTAGATTTGATAAAACTGGATTGGATCCAGTACTCCTATATCGTTATGGTGACAAGTTACTGTGTTTTTATTATCATTTTAAATTTTATATATATATATATATATATATATATATATATATATCTTGCTTTCTTTTTTTGGTTCAACACATTTTTATATATATTGCTATCTACCTAATTGATTCTAGCTATAACTCTGACCCCATTGCCATATAGAAACAATATGATTACTATTTGAAGTGAGTACCACTTGCTTTCACTCCAGTTTATATACTTTTAGTTTCAATTTCTTAAAACCTGTCAAGATTTGCTCTAGAAGCTGATCTAGACATATGGGGGACCAAACACTAAAAATCCAGCCTTTTATAAAAAAGAAAAAGAAATAAAAAATCTGAAACTAATCCAAGAGAGTGTAATTCACATATAGATCTACTGAAGTTTGGTTTGACTCACGTGGCAGACCGATTGAATCATTCACGGATCTCCCAGACCCGCCCGATTAAAAACTAAGCCGGTGCAATCCTATGAACCACCGATACGAATTATTTCACTCAAAGGGACCCACAAATGGGTGGACCAATCTTAGATTATGATTCAGACACATAATGAAGTCGATGCTCCTCCTAACCCAGACACTTAATAATTGTGCTAAGAGTATATAGTCAAGTCCCCATATGATATTATCACTATACATTTGATACCATATAATAAAATACTAATTTTCTTGTAGATAGGTTTTTTTAGTCATCACTAAACCACACATGTTACGTTAGTGAGCTTTTCCGGTCAAACATACTGTAGTTAGCCTTTCTCTGCTCTGCTACAGACAGATACAGTAACCATTTTATACACATCACTGAAAAGTGAAAACGACACACATTTTCCATTTTTCTAGAGACAACAAACACAAACTTTGATCACTTGGCATAGTTTTGCAACCACATTTTAAAATTTTGGAAAATGAAAAGAAAATGGATGAGAATAGCCACACACACACCCACACGAAAAACGAAAAAGTAAAAAAAAATATTATTTTTGCATTGGATGGATCTAATCTCACATTATGAGAGCAAAATAAGGAAAGATAGACAAAGATCAAATGATTTACGATTCTGATTGATTCGGCGCTACGAATTATAATTCCAACAACATATTGAAAAAGATATTCCAAGAAAGAGAAAAATAAAAATAGAAAACTGACGGAAAAAGAGAGAGTACGTAGTACCGGTGGAGGAGGCAGAGACGTCGGAGTGAGCGTCGTCGCAACCGCGGACGGAGGAGGGAGGTGAGAGGTGACGTGTCCCTACGCATGAAATTCTGACTACTCGCATCTCCGTTTGAGAATATACGCTGCTCGTTTTGGCGGAGAGAACGTGCCTGTTACTACTTCTCTTGTTTGTCAGCTTCGACGACTACCGAGTGTTTTTTTATAGAGGACTCGTGTTAGTAATGAGCGAAATGACGCATATGCCCCTTCATTATGATTCGACAACACTTTTACTACACAAATTTTTGGTATATTTATGCTAGGTGTCATATCTCTATTGGGTTTAGAACAATATACATTCAGAGATAAACTGATACTCCATTTAAACCCATGAAAAATAATTGACAAGTTTGCTAAACTTATCTAGAACCCGTTTGCCGATAGTAGGAGATGAAACATGTTTCAATAGACGGTATGCTTGAAAGACAGATTTAACGACTTTCGAACTGAGATTTCTTGGTGTAGAAGCTCCTGATGACTAGCAAATTGGTACCCTGACTTCATTCTTTGTTGCACGCCCTCTCTTTGTGCATTTCATTCTTTCAACCAGTAAACTTCAACCATCGAGCACAGAGATTGCTAGTACGCGCACTTGATTGGATTTCTGAAGATTTCTAAATGGCGAATCAAACCTTCTTGTTTAGGGACCAAGATAACCTGATGGATTCTCTTAAATCTTAGTATAGTCCTACCATAAAGAATCTGACATTTTAGAAATACAAAATCCTAATTACAAAACGGAAGCTGGAACACAGAAGAAGAAAGAGGAGCAGCTTGATCCTCTTGTTTCTATTACAAGTTTACAACGATAGGAACTCTCATCTCAATCCTTACAAGATATAAGTATCTAAATCAGTGAATTCTTAAAGAGTAATCAAAAGAGATAAAGCCAAAGCTTGGCTGCAACACAAGTTTATGTGACTATCTCAGCTTTTATAAAAAAATGGATGGTTTTAGAGAATATATGCCTATAAATGGATCGTGATAACAAAAGAATCAACAAATGTACAGTATGGAGGGAAGAAAGAATTAAAAGACTTAACCTTGAGAATTTTTTGTCATTGTTCAATCTTCTTCAGAGCCACCAATCGGGGACTTTCAACCTCCGGTTTCTATGTACAGCGAGCTTGACATCAGGGATCTTGTGTTTCACCTGTCTCCACAACATGTTTACTGCATCTTCTCTCTTGGGTGGGTACTGGAATTCAAAGTGATGAGATACGTTCTTCAAACGTTTCCACATTTGCAGCCATTTCTCTTTGGGAAACTGGCGGAGGTTGTTGAGGATGTAGTCCGGTTCAAGCGCCTCTTTTACAGAGAAAAAGAGTGAGAATTCTGTGTAGTCTATTTCATCTTCAAACGGCAGCTCAATTTTGTCACTTATGATGACCGGAATGCAGTGACTGACAATGGCATCAAACAGGCGACATGAAGATGGCGTGTCTCCAGCTGGATGCAGACAGAATTTTGATGATCTCATCCCTTCTGTAGACTGGTGACAAAAACACAAGGAGAGCAATCACTATCAATCTGATAGGTTCAGCATCAGATATCTTCCTCTATTCTTCTCTAAACCAACTTACAAAATGAAGAGCACGAACTAAATGATACAAGAACCAAAGATAGAAGAAACCTTAGTTTGTTGAAACAGAACTCATAATTTCTCCCAAGCCTAATAGGTCCCAAAAGACTCGAATGCCTAAACAAATGAAGCACTATCCTATTTACACTCATGGTTGATGAAACCCTATCACATTGGTCTTTCTAGAAACTTAAAATTTCTCAGATTTTCTGTGCCTGGACTGAGAATGCTGGGTTTGCACATTCTCTTGTTTTAAGATTTCAACTATGTGAACTCTCTCTACCAGGATTTAACTTCATATGAGAGTGAAAGTTAATATTATAGAGGAAGAGCTTACCACTTTGATGTTTTGTGTTGTTGCTATACTTTTCTCATAATGAACATCAGAGTTATTAGCTAGTAACTTCTCCAACCGAAGACGAATTTTCCCTTCGTCTTTCCTAACTGTATTCCCACGGAAGTAAAGAAGCGTAGTGCGAGCCTCAAAAGGATCCGTCAAACCATCATTATCATCATCATCAATCAACGACTCAACAACATGTACATATGGAGAAACAACATCTTTACTAAGCCGTGCCATGTCTTTCGAGTAACGCCCAAAATCCACAACAATAAGGATCGATGCATTCACTTGTTGCCTTAGAAATCTGAAAGCATTAGGATGTGTCATCGGAATCACATGATCTTTACCTCCTGAACGTTTCCAATACTTTGAATTCTCAAGAAACTCCATTAACTCAACCTGATCCACAACAAGAAACAAAGCCTGTAAAATCATAAAACTTCTAAATCCAATTCTTGACCAGTAACACTGAATTGGTCTAAACCACAAAAAGAGTCAAACTTTGCAAAAAGTCAACGACTTTGAGCTCACCCATAATCCCAAAACCAAATCAGAACATCTATAAATCGCCGGAATTTCAAAATTCCGATCAAAATTACCTGTAATTGCCGATCAAATTCGGTATCTGGATCGGTCATGTTCTTGCCATGAGTATTAAAGCTCAGAGAAGAAAAGAAAGGAACATAGAAAGCATCAGCCAAATCAGGATCAAAAACCCTAATTGCTTCATTCACATCATCGCCGCCGTGAAGAAGCGAAGCCATAAGCCAATACTCAACGCTATGTTGTCTCTTAATCCCAGAAGTCTGAGGCCAAGAAGGTAAATTCTCGCCAGTGAGAGGCTCAACATCTGAGCTATGTGGATCCATCATCGCTACATTAAACTTCCTCGGGAGATCGTACATGAAGACACGGAGAGGTCGTCCATTGGAGCTACAAGGAGAAGGTAGACGAGGCTGTGATTGGAGGAGAGAGAAGTAAGGTCTTGGATCGACTGTTCCCATGTAGATTGAGAAAGAAGCAACGAGGAAGACGAAGAAGACGATTGTGCATATTGTTTTGCCGTACATTTCTTCTGAGAGATAGAGAAGAAAGTGAGATTTGGATCCAACGGTCTTTGTTTTGTGGTTTGTTGTTGTTGCTTGATGATTGCAACGAGTTCTGATGTTGCGTCATAGAGATTAGACAATAAATATAGAGAGATGTGAGATTCTTTCAGTCAGAAAACAAATCTACTAGTCTTTTTAGAGTTTTTAGACTTGTAGTTTTTCTTCATTTTCTCAATTTATTTCTTAACTCTTTTTTTTGGAAAAATTGCACTTTCACATTATGGTTTCGACAATTGACATTAACCTATTCGGTATACAATTACTTAGATATGGAACAAAAGACTCGAAATTGTAAGTTTATTTTTGAAGAAAATGAGAAATTGCACTCTATACCTCAAAAAGAAAGCAAATTATAGTAAATGATCACTGAAATAGAAACTAAAGATACTTCTTGTATGTACAAGGATTTGTATATTTCCATCTCTTAATACTTGAGGTAGTCCCGGTCGCTCTTGGTGACGAGCCGAGCGATCTACAAGTCAAGCACATATCAACAATCGACGGGATACTATGCTTTTTACGGCGGAGGAGCCCGAGCCAAAGGGATTACCCACAACACAACTTGTCCCATTTAAACACATCCCTTGTATGAACAGGGGTTCCTCCGCTTCGTTTCACTTCCTGACTTGGTCATGCGCATTCCCACCAAGGAATATTTAACCAAAAAAAAGATTTGATTCATTCCAATTCCAGCACTACAAGCATTTTGATACATAAGAGGACATCCAATAGGAAGCCTACACACACCGTAGACCAGCCACACAACTAAACACAACATTACAAAGTGAACTAAGAACATATTAAGTCAACAAAACACATAGAACAACATGAAAGATAACAAAGAAAGTCATGCATTAAAACATACTACTTTTGGTCGATGGACTCCTTATTTAAATCTTATCGAAAGAAAGAGTCGACGAACTCTTCTAGTCTCCCTGGTGCCCATCGATGGCGAGGATACCCTGCACTATGAGTGTGTGCGGCTCCGTCCGCAGCGCTTGCTTCCTCCCTTCCAAATATTTGATACGCTCCCTGGCAGCACAAATGCGCGCTTCTTTCCTGGCAGGATCAAGTATTTTCATCCAAAACTCAAATGTGCAAACGACTAATGTCAATTGAAAAGTAAAATAATTTTTTTTCCAAATTCAAATATAAATTAGTTATTAGTGTTTCTTTGTCTAATTCGACATCAGAATGTTACTATTCTGCTGTCAAACTCAAATATACATTTTTCAAGGTAATAGTGTATTAGGCTGTGTAAGTAAAGCAATTTGACAGTAATTGGTTGTGTTCGTTTGGTCGTCGCAGGCGGCTGCGGCTGCGGCAGCGGCAGCGGTGGCGGCGAACGCATAATTTTGACGCTACCGCTAAATTAAATCAGCGTTCAAAATTTTTAATTTCAGCGATCTGCGGCAGACGCTGCGGCAACCTGCGGCGACCAAACGAACAACATCATATGTGGCTGCCGCAACCGCATGTACCTGCAGCGACCAAACGAACACGACCATTATGTAAGTTTTTTCACTAATTATTACTGTAATTATAATTAGGACATAATAAACAGTAAAGATAAGTTATAATTAATGAAAAAACTTACATATTGTGTTAATTATATAAGAACTAAAAATCAAGCAAAATCTATATATATTTTTATTATGTTTTAATTATTTATTGTGTTAGTGCGTTTTTTCTTATATACGTAACATTTATGTGATTGGTTCTTGATATGTCCATCAACATATCAAAATTCTTCTCACTCTATTACTTTCATTCACTATCTAAATAAAGAGATATTTGGTTCAAGTTTTGTTAATTCAATCACAATCAGTGAAAATATGTAAATATTTGGATAAATCAGTTCAAATATAATTTGTGGATTTTATTCTAGCTTTCTTTTTTTTTTTGTTTCTTGACTATTGTTTGGTCATAGGTTTGAAATTGAGGTCTTTGAACATATCATTATCCGCATAGATGACAAGCTCACCAATTCATAGGTTTTTGCTATTTGTTTTTCGATTCTCTTAGAACGATTCTCGATCCTCTTCTTTTGTTTCTTTTATTGGTTTGTTTATTTTTTTTTATCTTTTTTTCTTTAAGGTTCAAAAACTCTAAATCTAGCATGACCGATGATAATTCACAAAGAGTTAATCGGAAAGAGGAGAAACAAAAAAGCCTAAAAAAAGTGTGAAAAAATGAGAAATTCTTCTTCAAGATGATTTACAACATGTTACTGAAAGAAAAAAGAAAAAAGAAAGAACTCGAAAGGCACACAAAGAAAAGCAGAGGTTTCATAGACCTCGAATCATTGGAGAGGGGAAGAATTTACCGAGGAATCGAGCCACTACCCGACTAAGAACTATATCCAAGAACAGGAAGAAAAATGACAAACATAGTTATAGCTGAGCTTACTGCTTAGAACTCCAGAACAGCAAAATTTTCCAAAAAATAAAAAAAAAAAACGAAAAATTAAAAGAAACGTGGCTAGAATTTTGAAAATTAATAAGAAACTGTTATTTTCCGGACATAATTTTCCAAAATGGAGAAAGAGGATGACCACAGTTCGTAAGTCTGATTTCCACTGTTTGATATCTAACGTAACATTTCTTATACCTATTTGGAAAAGCCAAGCAAGAAGGTCTAACCGCAAAAAAAATGTGGTCAGATGGACTAGAATTGTTTTGTCTTTTGAACTGATAGAAAAAACCCTGTCTTTAGTAGTAAGTCATCAAAAAACTAATGGAGTTTTATCTCAAGCAAATGTTTATTTACAGATGTAAGACTCAGTAACGAAGTTCGAAAAGAGAACTAAAGATATTGTTGAGCCATATATATATTTTCGATATTCTGTTTCTTAATTGTCTCTTTCGATAACGAAAAGCAACAACAAAAACAACACTTCGATCAAAACTCTGAAAAAAACTACCATAATAACTAAATCATAGGTGCAGAAACATAGGAATATCCTACGATAAATAACAATCGACCATAATAACTAACTCATAGGTGCAGAAACATAGGATCCTACGATAAATAACAATCTATACATGTGATATCTCATCCATTTCGTGGAAACAACTATGAAGGGTTGGCTATCAATTTGGAAAGTACACTTGCTTCAAAGAAGAAATTTGACTTCTTTGACAACGACTTGTAAAACCAGAAAAAGGCTCTCTCGAGTAGTCGAGTTTCCACTACAATAATTGGAAATCGATTAATGCTCTCTTGGTCTCCCGGATCAAGATGACTATCGATTCAAAACTTCGTTCTAATATATCACATAAATTAATTACACGTGATTTGTGGGAGCATAATCATCATTTAGAGAAAAAAATTATACTATACCATGTTTTATTTAACACATAGTTATGGTCACGTCACATTAACGTGTGTGTAAATGCTTTCTTTTGCGTGTTAGACCACATCCCAAAAATTAAATGGACATTTGTGTCAAGTTTTTATTTGATTTTGGTATTCATCTATTTTTATAAACAAAATGTCATTTTCCTAGTTTTATAACCCAAATACATGCTAGTAAACCAATTAAGCCTCGTAAATTACTCTTATTCTTCGTAGTTCCCGAGCAACGTAGTTTTTTTTCTTTCTTAAGCAAGTGGAAATACAAAAATAGGAAGAGTATACGATCTACTTTTGCTGCATCTTATTTAAAAGGCAGAAAACACACGACAATGTCACGTTGATATTTGTTTTTTTTTCTTAAGCAAATGGAAATACAAAAATAGGAATATTACACGATCTACTTATGCTGCATCATATTTAAAAGTCAGAAAACACACGACAATGTCACTTCGGTATTACATCTGTCAATACACATGCAAATTCATATTTTTTTGTCAACACATGCAAATTCATTAAATTTTTGATATGATCTTTTAATAGTCTAAGATATTCAAATTCAATTATTTCATACTTTAAATCAAAATTTTACAAATATACTACGTCAAAAACAAAAATAATCAACTTTACCAATCTCCAGGAATTGAATGTGACATCCGTATAAGATTAATATTTGTTTTATAAATTAGATTAGAGAAACGTAAACACTTCAAATATGATAAAACGTGAGGACTTTTTAGTAACTTTAACCCCCACTTTTTCACACCGTAACAGTCTCTCTCTCTCTCTCTGACACAACAACGACGGCGTTCCCGTTTCTCTGTTCTGTTCCGTTCCGTTAAAGTCTTTCTACTACAAAACTGATCCATCGTTGTCTTTCAAGTACGAGATTTGTCTGATTCTCTCTGAATTTCCCTGTCATTTCAAAAGCGCCGAGTCCATAGTGATGGCGTTTTGGAGAATGAGCTCAAGAGATGCCACAGGATTCAAATTCCTCTTCTCAATCATCTTCATCTACGCTCTAATGTCAGCAATTGTTTACTCCGTCCTCCACATGAAATTCATCTCTCCTCTTCCTTTAGACGCTCCTCTCGAACGATTCTCCGAAGCTAGAGCCGTCGAACACATCCGCGTCTTGGCCGAGGAGATCGATGGTCGCCAGGTGATTCATCTCTCTCTCTCTCTTTCTCTCTATCCCCTCTTCTAATTACTGATCCTATTTCACGATATTGGTTTTGTAGGAGGGACGACCTGGGCTTAAAGAAGCGGCAACGTACATAAAATCGCAATTGGAGATGGTGAAGGAGAGAGCTGGACCAAATCTAAGGTTTTGCCTTTTGAATTACTTTTTTGACCAAATCGAGAAAAGTGGTATCACGAGTTGTATTAATAAAATGCTGAGATTTCATCAATCACTCTCCAACTAAATTTTATGCACTCTCAATAAATATATAAAAGAATGTTTTTTTTCTTCTCAACTTTTTTGTCTCTGAGGTCTGAAATTAAATGCTTTTGTTTGTTGTATAGAGTTGAAGTGGAAGAGACTCAGGTGGATGGTTCCTTTAACATGATGTTTCTAGGCCACAGCATATCACTCGGATACAGAAACCATACAAATATACTTATGCGGTAATTGTTTGTTAATCTTAAGTACTCTTGTTTTACAATTTGAAATTTCATAAGTATTTTGTAAAGTTTATTCCTTTTGTTGATACATTGAGATTCCTGGTTTATTTTGTTGTTCAGGAGTTGTATTTATGATTCACTTTGGGGGTTGACCATTCTTTCTCTTATTTGTGTTTATTTTATTCAGTCATCAATAGTCTGCAACATTGATTAATTTTGTGTCCCCACTTATTAATGCTAAACATTTTCATCATTTTTGTTGTTTTTGCAGTATCTCATCTATACATTCTCATGACACTGATGCATCTGTATTGATGAATGCACATTATGACAGTCCTGTTAACTCACCTGGAGCTGGTGATTGTGGGTCGTGTGTAGGTGCGTTTTGGTAACATTCTCTTTTAGATTTTCCTTTCTAAACTACTAAATTCATGGGTTTATGTATCTCCATTTTTGCAGCATCATTACTTGAATTAGCAAGAGTGGTGGTGGATTCTAATTGGACCCCTCCTCGACCTATAATATTTCTATTCAATGGTGCTGAAGAGCTTTTTATGCTGGTAACACATTTATGGAGCTTATATACTCTTTTGTATGGAATGTTGTTTCATTAAATTCATCTTCTTGCTCTTAATGAGGTTTCTGTTATAGTCAAGCTGATGAAAATAAGCTCATACTTTACATGGTGGTGTTAATATTTTTTGTGTGTTTAGGGCTCACACGGCTTCATGACTAAGCATAAGTTGAAAGACACCATTGGAGCTTTTATAAACGTGGAAGCTTCTGGGACAGGGGGTATTGGTAAGATCTAACAGATATTTTATTGGACCTTTCCCCGCTAATCTCTTCCTCTAAATGACAATGATGTTCTCAAGTTTGTTCTTGGATCTTCTCTTATCTTTTCTGAAGATTGAAGATTGAAACAAAAATGCTTTGCTTTAAACATTTGTGTAGACCATTGCCTTTAGTCATATTAGAGAACTTCTCTTGCAACGTCTTGTCTTTAGACACTAGGAAGAATATGTTATTCGTGACAATATTAAGTTTTATTCTTGTCAACTAGTGTTTACTTTAAAGTTTCTATTGTGCTAATTCCTCATACTTTTGACATGATGTTAATGGCTTGCAGATCTCGTTTGCCAATCAGGGCCTGGCCCGTGGCCATCCAGTATCTACTCTCAAGCTGCAGTGTATCCAATGGCACAGAGTTCTGCACAGGTCTGTCTTCTCTGTTTTTGCCTAGTGATATCAATGATAAGACACTGTATCCAACTATTTTGTTCTAGTTCATCTGTGTCACTGACTCCAAGTTGTCCTGTGATTTTGCTCAGGATGTTTTCGCTGTTTTTCCTGGAGATACCGATTACAGAATGTTTGCAGAAGATTATGGTGACATTCCCGGGCTAGACATTATCTTTCTTCTCGGCGGTTACTACTACCATACTTCCTTTGATACCGTGGACAGAATAGTGTACGCATCGTTTTGGTATATATAGTATGGTTGAACTTTTCCTTACTATTGTTTATTATTTAGTACGATCCTCGTTTCACAGAATATCATTTAAACCAGACCTGGAAGCATGCAAGCGCGCGGAGAAAACTTAATCAGCCTGCTTAAAGCCTTCATTAGTTCTTCTAAGCTAAAGGTTGCTAGTGAAAGAAAGTCGCTTGACGTGGATGCTAACAGCGACATGGTTGAAAGAGCTGTTTTCTTTGATTACTTAACAATGATCATGGTGTGTGCTTTTGATTCTGTTCATTGTATTTTATCAAATCTTGTTTACATTCTTGACAAGGTGAAAATCGTGATATCTATCAGGTGTACTACCCAAGAAGTGTAGCCATGGTACTTCACAACTTCCCAGCTGTTTTGTTCCTTTTAGTTCCTTTCTTTTCGTATATGCTGGACCCGGGGACACGCCCTTTGTTATCAATCTTTTGGGGTTTCTTGAAAGGTAAAAATATGCAATCTTTTTGTTATTCTGTACTCTTTTCCTCGGTGTACGATGTTTTAGAGATTTAACAGTGTAAATTGTTGCCTGAT
Source organism: Erysimum cheiri (assembly GCA_900406345.1). NCBI lineage: Eukaryota > Viridiplantae > Streptophyta > Magnoliopsida > Brassicales > Brassicaceae > Erysimum > Erysimum cheiri. The sequence goes on from OVAQ01000447.1 coordinate 17,555, forward strand.
TAGGTGTTATGCACCATTTCGCTGGGGTTTTACTCGGTGTGATTTTCCCTGTTCTCTTCGCGGTCATCAGATTGTTCTTTGCTTATCCTATGAGCTGGTTGGTTTTATATATCTTGTTACATTCTTCCGCATTTTATTTAATGCTTAATAATGCTTAGAGACTCACTAAGATTATTATGGAAATGCAGGTTTGCTCATCCATACTTAGCTTTCTTGATGTTCATCCCCTGCTCGTTTTTCGGTTTTTTAATTCCAAGAGCTATCTCTGATCGCGTCTCACATTGTCAAGGTGTTTCATCTAAGAAGATTATGAAAGTTGTAAAGTCCTTATTCTTCCTCTTGTCTCAGGTTGTGTCTCCTTGGGCTATTACTAGAAAAATGTCTTTTAACAATGATCTTTGTAGGAACCATCTGATGAAGCAAGGTTTTGGGGAGCATTTGGGTTATATGCTTTTATAACTTCGGTATGCACCGTTTAGTTTACATTTTACCTCAAAATATTGTTATTTGTGTGGCTCATCTATGACTAACTGGAGAAACGTTTTCAGGCATATTTTTTCGCTGGGTTAAACGGAGGATTCATGACATTTGTCATCTGCATTTCTATGCTACTGGGGTGGATTGCTTTCTGTTTCTCAGTCAAGTCCTACGGCTATAATTCGATCAAGTAAGGCTTCTAGATATCACCTAACTTTTGTGAAGTTGAAGGTTAATTTAACTTGAAACTCTTAGTGGACATATGACAAATCTTTAGCCAATAAGATGATTGCTTTAGACAGTTTTCTAGACGACGTTGATTAGGTCTGTTGTTTATCTCATCCAGGTGCCCCATGTTCTATGTGATACCTTTTGTTCCATGCCTTCTGTATTCTCTCTATTTTGGTGGTATTCTTGCAATGTTTTTAATTGAGAAGACGGGAATGATGGGAGCAATTCCACCACCTTACGGTTAGTTTTACTGAACTCTATTCTTTCCAAAAGCATCTCTGGTTCAGCTAAACCTATTCACGCCGTTAAATAGCTTGTTGTGAATGCAAGTCTGGCTTTCATTGTGAAGATGCTTTATTGTACTATTATATTTTGGTTTGCAGGGTTTTATCTAGCAGATGTAGCAGTAGCTGCAGTCATTGGACTTGTCACCGGCTTGTGTTTGGGCCCAATAATACCAATTTGTGATCGTTGGCTGGCCAAACCGTCGATCTTGAAATTCTTGCTGCACTTCAGTTTGGTCATGTTGGCGGTATCATCACAGTTCTTTCCTTATAGCAAAGATGCACCGAAGAGAGTTGTACTCCAACACACATTCATCTCTACGGGTAACCTTTGCTCACGCGATATGGAACTGTTTTCTGAGTAATCTTCTTTTGCTGAAATGAAGTAAATGTTTAATGTGTCTGTTGCAGGTGGAAAAGAGATTATAGGCTCAAGTTACGATTTAGCTGTCATTGATTCAAATTCTATGGAGTTCGTTTTTAAGCATGCTCTGGATGTGGCAAAGGAACTTCATGTTGGCCCTTCTTATACACTGAGAAATGCTGAAGCGTCTCCTCAAGAAGCTTGGTTGGTACGTTCGTTATATTCGTTTCTCTGTATGCAACCTAGCAAGTGTTTTCAGTTTGAAGTAAAGAGTTGTTTGGTATCTACAGGCACTTTATCCTATTTCCTGTGTACTAACAACAAACGGGAGGTTCTCTGCTAAAGCCACCAATATCTCGGAACGATATAGCCAATTCCCACACCTACAAGCTCATAAACCGCAAACAACATTTGAAAACGGAACTCGCAGAGTTCATTTAGAACTCTCTCTGGGGTTAGTTGGACTCCAAAAAAAGAACTTCTATTGGTATTGTTTAGCTATTAACAAAGTTGATTCTTAACTATTGTCAAAATCACAGGTCGTTGGAGGAGATTTGGGTCACGGTTCTGAACATAACCGGACCGTTATCAGCGTGGTCTTTCGCAGATGGCAAACCTCCAGGTAACACACAAAGAAACCTTCCTTTTCTTTCTCGTAACGCGTTTACTAAAAACCGTAAAACCAAAATGGATTTATTGTTGTTGCAGCACCTGAACTCCCACCGGGTGGTCCGCCATCTTACATATTGAGACTGAGTGGCAACAGCCGTGAGAAGTGGATCTTCTGGTTGGAGGCAAGTAGCAAAGAAGAAGTGAGAGTAGATGTAGGTGTTCTTGATCAACGTATTGATGAAGAAACTATACATTTGAAGAGTCTTTTCCCAAAATGGTCCGATGTCATTGCCTACACTAGCTTTCTTTCTACTTACTTCTTCTAATCATAGAGACTATTTTATTTTCTTCTTTTGCTGTTTCTAAAAATATTAGAGAATAAACCCGTTCTTAACACGGGACATATATAGTTCAATGTTTTATTTATTTATTTATACAGTTGAACGATCTATTAAAAAAATTATTTTTTCTCATATTTGAATCACTACTCTAATCTCAATCACAGTGCATATGTTCTTTTTTTTTTAGTAGTTGTGTACATTTACTTGAATTTTTTTTTTTTTAATAATTGTATACGTATAATTTGATTGGTGCAACTATTTTATGTTCTTAATTCATCTTCACTGATAAAAAAGATGGAATGGAGTCTTGATTTTTGTTTTGTTTTGCTAGTTACTCTGCATTTCTGTAAAGTGTTGGAGGATTATCCAGGCATCCAGTAAAATTTGATCATTTTTATTTTGTCTTCAATTTAATAATAAGTAATGTTTTAAATTATTTAATAAAGAAAAATCCTGTGCAATGTGATTTTGAGTCAAATAGTGTGTATTAACTATTAATTTTCTCTTGACCAAAAAACAAAAAAAACTATTAAGTTTCTATATTAAAAGATTTCACAAAGACAGAAAGCATAGATTTTTCAAATTAACTGTGTGTATATCACTTGAAGTAATAATATCTTTTTTTCTTTTTTGATAAATCTAATGCAGAAGACTATAACATTACCGAAACAATAATCAATTGTCATATTCGAAAAAATGAATCCAGAGTTAAAACGAAAAAAGGCCCAATTCTTGAAATATTGATGGGCTCATAGAGAAAGCCCGTAAAGTCATTACAAATGGAGAAGAATAAGCCCATTTTACTTTAAAAACTAGGTTTTCGTTTTTGTTAGGGTTTTTACTCTATATAAAGTCTATACTGAAATCATCTCTCAACGCTTCTGCGCCGATTCTTCTGTTAGCCGCCATGGTAATTGCTTGAAGCTTCTCACTACATTTCTCTTGTCGCAGATTCAACCTAGAAATCGTCTTTCTAATTTTCTTATCTTTGCCTTTGCTTAATTTCGCAGGTGAAGTACTCGCAAGAACCCGACAATCAGACCAAGTGTAAGTAAACTTCCTTGTGAAAATTTCTTAGTACCATTTTCGTTTTTCTCAATCGTTTGTGTTAATCTTTTGGTTTGATTTTTGCAGCTTGCAAGGCTAGAGGATCCGATCTTAGGGTTCACTTCAAGGTACGTATAGCTTTGATTAATAGATGTAGTTAGATTTATGATTAGGAGATTTGTAGTTTCGTTGTTCTTATTTAGGTTAAACCTGATTGAGAAAAAGCAGAGTTCTGTTGCAATTTACAGATCTCACGTATACTTCAGGGAAATTGAATTGGTCATCATGATTGGGTGAATCTGTGTTTATATATCTCATAACTATAAGGTTCAGTACATGATGGTACATTGATTTATCATTTCACATTTTGAGGCTTGTGAATTTTAGGGTTTTTGGGATGATTAGTTAGTGTGCAACCTGATTAAAAAAGCAGTGCTTTGTTGATTTTTTTCTGTGAATGAAGCGCTCGTATATGTCAGGGAAATTACGGGCATTGTTTTTGGGTGAACCTATGTAGAATTTTAGTGACTAATGGTTCAGTAAATGATGCCACATTCTTGAAACTTTATCTTTAGATTTGTTGATTTGGTTCTCATTGTGTGTTGTGTCATATGTTTATGTGAAACAGAACACTAGGGAAACAGCGCACGCCATCAGGAAGCTACCATTGATCAAGGCGAAGAGGTACCTTGAAGATGTGATAGCTCACAAGCAAGCTATTCCCTTCACACGTTTCTGCAGAGGTGTTGGGAGAACTGCTCAAGCTAAGAACAGGCATTCTAATGGTCAAGGACGTTGGCCAGCCAAGTCTGCTCAGTTTGTTCTTGATTTGCTCAAGAACGCTGAGAGCAATGCTGAGGTGAGAATATACTTCTTTTATTAGTGAATAGAATCGTTAATGGTTCTTTTTGCCCTTTTGCTAATATTCACTATGGCTTTGATTTATCAGGTGAAAGGTTTGGATGTTGATGCCCTCTTCATATCACACATCCAAGTGAACCAGGCCGCAAAACAAAGGAGAAGGACTTACCGTGCTCATGGAAGAATCAACCGTGAGTTTTGAATTTTGTAAACTACTTGAATGGTTAGCTTTTTGTATTCTCTTGTATGACTCATTGGGTCTTTCCTGGTTGCAGCTTACATGTCCAACCCATGCCACATCGAGTTGATTTTGTCAGAGAAGGAAGAGCCTGTCAAGAAAGAGGTAATAATTTTTTATCTTCATTGTTAAATTCAGTAATTGCGTAAATAACAGTAAACCTCATTTCGTAATTGTTTTTGATTTTTGTAGCCGGAGACTCAGTTGGCTGCCAAGTCCAAGAAATCAGCAGCTTAAGCTTTCTTTGTTTTATTTTTATGTCCGTTTCTCGTCCTTGAAAGAGATTTTGTTCCCGTTTCTATTAGCTCGAATCGTTTTGTAAGACAATGGATAGATTTTTCTTCGAGATTTTCGTTCAATGTTACTGTTACTGTTATGAAATCATTGATCATGGTTAGTAGTTATCATCTTATCTTAAAAGCTTTTCAATATTACTAATTTTCCGTTCTAGTTACTTCGATTAGTCAATTGAGACGAACAAAAGAGATGAGAAGAAAAATTGAGACGAACAAAAGAGATGAGAAGAAAAGAGATCTATGCAATCTTTTTTACATCTTCGGACTTGAGTCTTTGTCGAAGAAACATGTGTTTTCTCATTGACGCTTATTCTCATTCTCAATGGCTTGGACTATGGGGTCGTTCTCTATGTCTAAGTCGTCTTCATCTTCAAACTCGTCTAGCTCACTGATCATTGTCTGTTTTGTTTTCTTCCTCGACTCTCTCCTATGCTTCTTAGGCATTAGCCGTGGTTCAGCTTGTTTCACACCCATGTCTCCCACCTTGTACCTGTTATCAATCATTCCTTTTGTTAGTTACATTTGGGCTGTAACCAATTTTAAAACATAAGCTGTTGTTTCAGGAGAATCTCGATAATACCTAACATCATCTTCCCTTTTGGTTCCAAAAGTCCTAAGCTGAAACTCCTCTCTGATTCTGATCTCATCAAGCAGTTGTAAGTAGTAAGGATACCTTTCCCAATCACCTTTAACAACACATCCTGGTTCCCCAATATGCAAGCAATCTCTGAATCCGCATTTTTCTCCCTCAATCATGTTTCGTATCTAAAGAAAGAACAACAAATCGTCAAAATTAGTCCATATTGGAGGGTAAATGGGCACAAGCCAAAGAAGAGTACAAACCTCAGGAAAACAGTGAGCAAGTGAATGCTTTGTTACTTTCAGTAAACTAGGCTGGTTAAAGCCAGGAGTATCAGCGAGGTAACCACCTTCAGAAACCGGCAGTAGCGATACATTTCGTGTTGTATGTTTACCTCTACCACTTCTAGTTGAAACTTCTCCTACTCGCTGATCATCAAACCACTTATTACCTAACATCTGAATATCACAAAAGTGAAGTCATGAGAATATGGTAAAGAAAAGTTAAGCTGTAGAGTGAAATAACACAAAAGAACCTTACAGGCTCAAACCAATTCTCATCTTCCACCGCACCACCACCATGGTTACTTCTCAATGTGTTGATTAAGCTCGACTTTCCCACACCACTAGGCCCAACAATCACAGAAGTCTGATTCCGCAGGATAAACGCAATCGCATCAAGTCCGTCTTTAGTTCCCACACTACAAAACAATGGTTCATAGTTCCATCTACGCAATCTTATCTTCCAAGATTCCAATTCCTACAAAAACAAGTTTATGAGCCTAATCATTCCCTGAAATGGTCTAAACTTAGTATTGAGCTATCCAATTTCTTCATCCTTACCTCTTCACTGATAAGTTCAGTTTTATTCAAAGCAAGTGTTAATGGAGTTCGAGTAGATTCAGCTTCCACCAAGAACCTAGTAAGTGTAAATGGTTCCAGCTTCGGTTGATCCAAAGAGAAAAGAACCAGTAAATGATCAACGTTCGCAACCGGTGGATCCAAAATCTCCGAGCGTCGATGAAACACATTCTCAATCATTCCTCTTCGATCAACCCAATCAATAGATCCAACAAGAACCTTATCCCCAACCAAAACTCTCCTCCGTATCTTCTTCAACACAGCTCTCACAACACAAAGCAACTCAACGCCATTCTTAGACGAATCATCATCACTCTTAACAGAAGGAGCTACATCTTGAACAATGACACGCATAAAATTCGCTTGAGCTGTGGCAACAGTACCTATAGCTTGAGACTCTAATAGCGAAGGTTTGTGCTCCGGCGAGAGAACCGGCGATAAGGAGGAGGAGTAATTTTTACCGATATGCTTCGCTCTGAGCATATTCTTGCTCGGTTGGGGTTTTCTCGAGACATCAGGATTATCTCGTCTCGCTGAGAGAGGATAAAAGCTACGGCGGATTCCGATTCCGATTCCAACTCGACCTCCGCCTCCGCCGTGATAAATCGCCGTGCGACGGAGGAACGGAGAAGAGTGACGGAGGAGTGAAATTGAAGATGTCTGCATAAGAAAATTCTAGAAGAATCGATGACTGTGTAGTGAGGAGAGAGCAGTGAAGAATGTTTATGAAGAAGATTAAAGTTTTGGGCCTTTTATTAAGTGTTATGGGCCGAAAGTTATGGCCCATCTGACGCATATAAATAGTTAAAGAGTGGAAAGCACGTAAAAGTTAAAACCCTAGTTTCTTAATTTGAAAGCAACGGCGATGATGTTTGATCTTCCGGACGATTTGGTAGAAGCGATACTGTCTAGTGTTCCAATCACATCTCTAGGAGCAGTGAGATCTACTTGCAAACAATGGAACAAATCGGATTTTATGTAAAGCAGAAACAAAACAACAGTTTTTAGGGTTTGCGATCAAGGAATTTAAGGTTTGTTCACTGAGATCTGATCTTAATGGAATCCATTACGAAGACGTTGAGCTATCTATAAAGGAAACAGGTATATTTAATCAACTCAAGATATTTCAAATTTTTCATTGCGATGGCTTATTTTTATTGGTGAGTGTGAAGGTATGTTATATGCTCGTAGTTTGGAACCCGTATTTAGGACATACAACGTGGATTAAACCTAGTAATAATTGCCACTTATTCGAAAGGTTTTCTCTCGGATACGACAACAATCGTAACCACAAAATCTTGAGGTATTCGAAAACTAAAAATTGTGAAATCTATGATTGTAAGTCTAAGTCATGGAGGGTTCTTGATGTGATGATTCCTGAAAATAGTTTTAAGTTTTACGGAAAAAATCAAAGCGTGTCAGTGAAGGGAAACACTTACTTTTTTGTTAGAGGAAAGCAAATAGGGGAAGCAGGACTAGATGAAACTTTCTTCATCTGCCATTTCACGTTGGTAATACGTACTGATGAAGTGGCTCTACATTCTATTAGAGAAGAACAGCTAGCTTGCGGTGTTATGTAATCATTGGAATACATCTAAGATGGAGATATGGGTAACAACTAAGATTGAGCCCAATGCGGTGTCGTGGAGAAACTTGTTTACAGTTGCAATTACTCATCTTAGACTTAAGCTTTTTTCTGGGAGTTTCTTCATTGACCAAGAGAAGAAACTTGCCGTGCTTTTTGATACAAAATATTCTAAAGATCACTTTCGACACAAAGCTTACATCATTGGAGAGTCTGGATTCTTGAGAAAAATAGATCTCGGAGTAGTTGACTGGACGCGTAGTCATCTACATGTGTGCTCTTATAGTACGTTTAGTGAAAATCAACCAAGGCCAAGAAGTATTCTTATCGGGCAAAAGAAAAGATCGAGATTATTAACCAGTCTATTTTTATCATACCTTATTTGTTTCTTTCATCATCTTCTTTAACTTTTCATACATTTATTCTGTTTTCTTTTGAACAAGACTAGTCATATATAGGACACTCAAAAGCTTGGTTCTGTATATATTGAAGACGTGGCCAAAATATTTATGGAACAACAAAGCTTATTAGGTTTTCACTTTTGGAGCTTGATTAATTACCTGATATTGTTAACGGACTTAAATTCGGGGTTTCTTGGATTTAACTTTCCCCTAGTTGTGTATATGTTGAGAATTTATCCGTATTTCATGACACTTTGTGAAGCCATGAAAAAAAAAAAAACAGAACAAACATTGAATTTTAATTAGAACATGTTTAAATTTTCTTTTAAAGGAATCTCGAAACCAAAATTAGTATAAAATTCCAAGAGGGGAAATAAAATTCACTAGCTAGTGCGTTACAATGTCCCAAATCCAAGTATAAAACGTATACAAGGAGAAAAACCACACAATGCAACTTGTTGAATATAACAATTGATAATTACTGGTTTTAACTAAAACGGTGTGTGTTATCAGTTATGGCCCATCTGATACATATATAAATAGTTAAAGAGTGGAAAACACGTAAAACTTAAAACCCTAATTTCTAAGTTGAAAACAATGACGATGATGTTTGAACTTCCGGAGGATTTGGTAGAAGACATACTGTCAAGGGTTCCGATCACATCTCTAGGAGCAGTGAGATCTACTTGCAAACGATGGAACAATTTATCTAAAGATAGGATTTTATGTAAAGCAGAAACAAAACAACCGTTTTTAGGGTTTGTGATCAAGGAATTTAAGATTTGTTCACTGAGATTTGATTGCGATGGAATCCACAACAAAAACGTTGAGCTACCTATAAAGGAAATAGGTACACTTAATCAACTCATCAAGATATCTCAATTTTTTCTTTGCGGTGGCTTATTGTTATTGGTGACTCGGGAGGTATATTCTAGGCTCGTGGTTTGGAACCCGTATTTGGGACAAACCACGTGGATTAAACCTAGTAATAATTGCCACTTATCAGAAAGGTATGCTCTTGGATACGACAACAACCGTAACCACAAAATCTTGAGGTATTCGAAAACTGAAAATTGTGAAATCTATGATTGTAAGTCCAAGTCATGGAGGGTTCTTGATGTGATTCCCAGAAGTGTTTTTAAGTTTCATAAAAACATTCAAAGCGTGTCAGTGAAGGGAAACACTTACTTTTTTGCTGGAGGAGAGATAATAGGGGAAGATGGACTAGCTGAAACTTATTTACTTTGTTTTGATTTTACAAGAGAGAGATTTGGATCATGTCTGTCTCTGCCATTTCACGTTGGCCACTTTGATAAAGTGGCTCTATATTCTATTAGAGAAGAACAGCTTGCGGTGTTATTTAATCACTGTGATACATCTGAGATGGGGATATGGATAACAACTAAGATTGAGCCCAATGCGGTGTCGTGGAGAAACTTCTTTAAAGTTCCAATTACTCATATTAAACTTCAGCTTTTTTCTGGGAGTTTCTTCATTGACCAAGAGAAGAAACTTGCCGTGCTTTTTGATATGAGATTTTCTAAAGATCACTTTCGACACATAGCTTACATCATGAGAGAGACTGGCTACTTGAGAAAAATAGACCTCGGAGTAGCTGACTTGCTGAATTATTGTGATCACCTACCTGTGTGCTCTTATACTCCACGTTTAGTGCAAATCAACCAAGACCAAGAACTATCACAACAAATCAACCTAGACCAGGAACTATCACATTTGGGGCAAAAGAAAAGGTGGAGATTATCAACGTGTCTTATTTACCGTAGTACCTTATTTGTTTTTTTCATCATTTTATTCATTTACTTTGTTTTCTTTTGAGCAAGTCTTAACTCATTAGGGATTTTTAATAATATTTGTTATCGTGTTGACACTCAAAAGCTTTGCTGTATTGAAGACTTGACCAAAGTATTTATGGAACAACATAGCTTACTTGGTTAATTTGTGTACTGGATTTGAATGAGATTTCTTTCGTCAATCGAATCGTTACTCAAATCACTGATCATTATTAGTAGTTAAGTTGTCATTTCATCTGTAATAACTACTATTAGTCAACTATTTGAGAAAGAAAAGAGCTGAGAACGAAATACATAGTTCAGACGTACACAATTGGGTCGTTACCTATAGCTGTCTTAAATTTCGAGCTCAGTCATCATTGCCTGTTTCATTGTCTTCCTCGACGGTCTCCTATACTTCTTAGGGTCTACCCGTGGCTCAACTATTTTCTCACCCTCGTCTCCCATCTTGTACCTGTGTCAAAGATTCCTAATCAGTCCATATTTTGGCTGTGACCAATCTCAAAACAAAAGCTCTTGTTCTAGGCTAGGAGAAAAGAACAAATACCTGAAACCAGCTTCTCTTTTGGTTCCATACTTCTTAAGTTGAGACTCTTCTTCGATTTTGATCTCATTAAGCAGTTGTAAGTAGTAATGATACCTCTCCCAATCACCTTTCACAACACAACCTTGTTCCTCTATATGCGAGCAGTTTTCGAATTCACATTTTCCTCCGTCGGTCATTTTCCGTATCTAAGAGTTAAAGAAACGCCATCGTCACAGTCAATCAGTTTATATTGAGGACATGGACACAAGCAAAAAGGGTACAAACCTCAGGAAAACATAGGGGAAGTTTTTGCTTTGTTACTTTGAGCAACTTATGCTTGTTAAAGCCAGGACTATCAGCAAGGTATCCACCTCCACTAAGCGGAAGTAGCGTTACATTTCGAGTTGTATTTTTCCCTCTTCCATTTCTAGCTGAAACTTCCCCTACACTCTGAGCTTCAAACCACTTTTTTTTATTCTTCTTCTTCTTTTTTTGGCCATCATACATTAATCCTAATATCTGAATATGACAAAAGGTCAAGTTATGACTTATGAGGATTTGGTAGGTAAAAATGAAATATCACATAAAAAGAAAAACTTACAGGCTTAAACCCTTTATCAAGTTCAATGGTACCACCAAAGCTACTTCTCAATATGTTGATCAAGCTTGACTTTCCCACACCACTAGGTCCAACAATCACAGAAGTCCGATTTCGTAGGTTTAACGCAATCTCATCAAGTCCGACTTTAGTTTCTACACTGCAAAACAAGGGTTCATAGTTCCAACTACGCAACCTTATCTTCCAAGATTCCATTTCCTGGAAACAAGTTTATGCGCCTAATCAAGCCCTGTAATGGAGTATATAAACTATAAAGCAGCAAGTGGTCTAAATGACTAGTAATGAACTATGCAATTTCTATATATCTAACAAAAACAATGGTTCATATATAGTTCCAACTACATAGTTCCTGTAAACAAGATCATGTCCTAATAATTTCTTCGTCCTTACCTCTTCAGTGACGAGTTCACATTTGTTCAAAGCAAGTGTGATTTTAATTCCAATGAATTCAGCTTCCACCAAGAACCTGGTGAGTGTGAATGTATCAATCTTGGGTTGATCAAGAGAGAAGAGAATCAGTAAGTGATCCACATTAGCCACTGGTGGATCCAAAATCTCCGAGACTCGATCAAACACATCCACGATCTTTGCTCTCCGATCTATCCAATCTACATCATCCACGACAACTTTATCTCCAACAAGAACAGTCTCCCCCATCTTCTTCAGTAACTTCCTCACCACGCAAAGCAACTCAACACCAATCTTAGACAAATCATCAGAAGGAGGTACTTCTTGGACAATGACACGCATAAAGTCCGCTTGAGCGGTGGCGACGGTACCGATGGTCACGAAGGCTCTGTTAATAGTCTTGTTTGGATGTGGATTTTTAGAGAAATTAGGGTTCTGTTGTCTCTTTGTGAGAAAACAAAAGCTGCGGCGGATTCCAATTCCAACTCCGCCGTGATAGATCGCCGTACGACGGAGGAAGGAACTGAGAGCGGCGGAAGAAGAGTGACGGATGAGTGAAATTGAAGATGTCTGCATTTGAAAATTCCCTGAAGAATCGAAGAGAGGACAGTAAAAAAAATGGCTGTCTTTTTTTTTTTTTTTCTTACATTAAACTTGTAATTGCTAAATATATTATTCCGAATTTAGGAAAATAGATATTTTCTTGTCTATGGTTTTTGCCTTGTATGGTATTTGTGAAGATGAGAACTTGGTGAGCAAGCAAATAAGGACCAATGCAAACTAAAGGTAAACTCAAGTTAAATGTTTGTTCAAAAAAAAAAAAAAAAAAAAAAAAAAAAAAAAAAAAAAANCTCAAGTTAAATGTAAATTGAACTTGGGTTAGATTAAGTGCTTTTTGAGACCATAAAGGAATTGAATAGCATTTGTATTGCTTAGCCAAGAAGGATATTTTGTCCATTTGTGAATTCAAAAGGAACGTTTAGTAGCTGTACTAGGGTTGAGATTGTCTCCCATATATAAATTGACTAGGTCTTAACCCGCGGTACACCGCGGTACAAATGTTAAATTTATAAATTTTAAAATTTACGATTTGAAAGTTTGCTTGAAACGTAAATATAAAACTCTAATTGATCAATAAAAGATATTAAACGAATCAAAGACATAGTGACCCGTTGATCTTTATGATACAAAATCTTGTTTATATATTCCGATTTCAAATTTCAGTAACCCGCTGATCTTTATGATACAATGCAATTTTTCACATTTTTAAGTGATTATTTATTGTTTTTGATTGAATAGTTTTGTTCTTTATTTTTATTTTTGTCAAAGTTTCTTTATTTTTTAGTCAAAAATATTAAATATTTTTTGGATGTGTGTTAAATCAAATATTAAAATATTAAAATTCACTTTTTTTTACGAATTAAGTACATTATGTCCGTTTTAAAAAATTCAAATCACAACATATATGAAAAATAAAATCTAGATTTTATTTATTATATAGACTATGTATTGATTCAATTTTTTTAAAAAATATGATCATAAAAAGATGAGAGATAAGTTTTTAATAAAATTTTTGAAATATTTCTAAATTAAAGGGAAATAACTTTGTTAACAAAATTAGAGGGAAGAAAAAATTCAATATTTCCTTAAATAAATTCAATAGGTGAGAGGAGAGTTTGAAAAATTTGACTAGTAATTAATACCGAACTCTCTAATGTTGACACATCAGCATTTTTGGCAAAAATGCTTCTCTATTAATATATAGGGGATATGAAGAAATTGGCTGTGTTTATCATATATTTCAACGGGATCGAAGCATTAGTGGTATGGGCCCTCTGTGCTAAGTATTATGGCCCATCTGATACATATATAAATAGTTAAAGAGTGGAAAGCACGTAAAAGTTAAAACCCTAATTTCTTAGTTGAAAACAATGACGATGATGTTCGATATTCCGGAGGATTTGGTAGAAGAGATACGGTAAAGGGTTCCGATCACATCTCTAGGAGCAGTGAGATCTACTTGCTAACGATGGAACAATTTATCGAAATATCGGATTTTATGTTAAAGCACAAACAAAACAACAATTTTTAGGGTTTATGTTGAAGGAATATGAGGTTTGTTCAATGAGATTTGATCTCAATGGAATCTACAACGAAGACGTTGAGCTATTTATAAAGGAAGTAGGTAAACTTAATCAACTCGAGATATCTCGAATTTTTCATTGTTATGGCTTGTTGTTATTGGGGACTCTGAACCTATATTCTAGGCTCGTAATTTGGAACCCGTATTTGGGAAAAACTACGTGGATTAAACCTAGTAATAGTAGCCACTTATCAGACAGGTTTGCTCTCGGATACGACGTTAACCGTAATCACAAAATCTTGAGGTATTTGGAAACTGAAAATTGTGAAATCTATGATTGTAAGTCTAAGTCATGGACGGTTCTTGATGTGATTCCCGGAAGTGTTTTTAAGTTTCACAAAAACATTCAAAGCGTGTCAGTAAAGGGAAACACTTACTTTTTTGCTGGAGGAGAGCAAATAGGGGAAGAAGGACTAGCTGAAACTTTTTTACTTTGTTTTGATTTTACAAGAGAGAGATTTGGATCATGTCTTCCTCTGCCATTTCACGTTGGTAGGTATGATAAAGTGGCTCTATATTCTATTAGAGAAGAACAGCTTGCAGTGTTATGTAATCAATTGGATACATTTGAGTCCTGAGATGGAGCTAGATATGGGTAACAACTAAGATTGAGCCCAATGCGGTGTCGTGGAGAAACTTCTTTACAGTTGCAACTACTAATCTTAAACTTCAACTTCAGCTTTTTTGTGGGAGTTTATTCATTGACCAAGAGAAGAAACTTGCCGTGCTTTTTGATACAAAATTTTCTAAAGGTCACTTTCGACACGTAGCTTTTACATCATGGGAGAGACTGGCTACTTGAGAAAAATAAATCTCGGAGTAGTTGGCTTTCTGCATAGTCATGACCTACCTGTGTGCTCTTATACTCCACGTTTAATAGTAACAAGATTTGTAAAAGCACGACACTGTCTGCATTTGAAAATTCCCTGAAGGATCGAAGAGAGGACAGTAAAAAAAATGGCTGTCTTTTTTTTTTTTTTTTTTTTNCGATTTGTAATAATTCAAAAGTGTTACAAGATCCCTTACATTAAACTTGTAATTGCTAAATATATTATTCCGAATTTTAGGAAAATAGATATCTTCTTTCCTTTGATATATAATACTCCCTCCGTTCTTTAATATATGACTTTTGTTGAAA
>OVAQ01000448.1:0-32342 GCA_900406345.1 Erysimum cheiri
GTTGTACTACAACTATCTAGTACAACTAGTATCACTACCTACCAGTTGTAGGTACAACTAGTACCACTACCTATCAGTTGTACGTACAACTAGTACCACTAACTACCAGTTGTACCATGTATCTAGTTATCCCCTGTTATTACCAGTTGTACTCTGCATAGTAGAATTCGAACCCTGGGCGCGCGCGCGAGCACGTATGTGCGTGGAGCTCGCAACCACTGAGCCACTGTGTTTTTCGTTGAACACTTACCGATTTAATTATATTTAACCCTTATCACTCGTGATTAAGGGTAATTTTGTCTTTTTAACAGAGGGGGTGTTTTGAGCTTTTGAAACAAGAGAAAGGGGGATCTTAGCTCTTGTCTCAAGATGATGTCATTCATAGCGCAATTATTTGCTACAATGTTTTAACTTTTAAGAATTGAAATAATTATGTATACAATATACTCGATTCAGAACTACACATTACTACCATTTTTTTTTGGTAATATTAGTAAATAGCCGAATTTGACAAGGTATTTGGTAAAATAACTATAGTGCAGGAAACTTTGCAAAATAACGTTTACTTTGGCTGATTTTGGACGATAATACCCTTAACGTAGGAAGGGGATATTTTGGTGTCAGACAATAGGTGTGACTGGTATAGGGAACACATCGACGTAGGGGTGTGAAAGTGATATGATGGGATTTCTGAAAAACGCATGTAATTTAAGGGTTTGGACTCAACTACATATATGCATGTGTTTCTATTGTGCATGCGTTTTACAAATATCACGGTCTTTTCCCTAATAGTTGGAAACCATTAAACCTGATTTTAAAAGAAATTACAAGTGTTTTGATTGAATGTCGTGGTATTATGTTCTAGAACATGTAGTTTATTTCTATGAAATATAATTTTCAAAAATAACATGCGCTTTATCGAGAGATAAAAAGAGAGACATATGGGAGAGGGGAAAGAAAGAGAGAAGGAGAAAGAGAGTTCAGATGGTTTGTTATAAAATAAAATAGCGTGATATTTCTTTAAGATTATATATAATTGGAAAACATTAAGCATGATTTTAAAAGAAAGTACAAGTATTTTGATTGACTATCATGCTATTATGTTCTAGAACATGTAGTTTATTTCTATGAAAATGTAATTTTGAAAAATAACATGTGCTTTATAAAAATAACACGTGCTTTACAAGAAGATCATAAAAAGGTGTAGGAGGAAGATGCATTCTGAAGATGGATGAGATACGTCAGCACAAGCGCAAGCACCATTAGCAAATACTCGATCCCTTGATCAATCGATGTTCCTGTTTATCAAAATCAGCTTATTCAATTTTAATTTCCCCCAAATTTTTTTAATTAATTGATTATGAATGTAAAATTTGGAGGAGTCTAAGAGTAATTGGACATTCAGATCTGGGGAGAGAAAATATGGAATCAGAAAACTTACCATCACTTGTGAGAGAAGGAGCAGGACCTAAGGATTGAGCGCCGAACGAATAAAGATCCTCACCTAAAGATTCTTCACTTGATCACCAAACCCCAAATCCATCACTCCTCCACCACCACCAATCTTTCCTCCCTTCTCCGATCTTCATCCCCACCGTCTCTTCTCCCGGAGCTCCGGTCATCCCAAAAAGACCACGTTTCGGCACTTCCAGTGGTCTCTCTCCACCTCAATGGAAAGCCTTGCTGTCTCCTTCCACCGTACTAACCGCCACCACAATCTCTTCATCGCCGACCCCTTCCACCGCCGTTGTAACAGCTTCTAATACCCCAACACATCATGTGTCTCTATCCAACAACATCGAGAGAAAGTAGAGGAGGAATGGAAGAGAGAGAGAGAAAGAGAGAGAGAGAGGGAGAGGGAGATGGAAAGATTTGGATCTCAGAAGAGAGAGGGAGAGAGAGAAGGAGATAGAGAGATTTGGATCTTAGAAGAAAGAGAGAAATATGAAGGGGAGAGATTTCCAAAACTAGCTATAGCCACCTACCTCTTAAGCCTCTGTCATTTGTCGAGTTTATTTATGAGGGTATTAAAGTAAAATTCTGATGGTTGGAGACAGGCACTATTTCGCCATAGTCATTTTATATAATATTATCAAGTCGTATGTCATTTACTACAATTTTCCTTTTTTTTTCTTTAAAAATATAACCCTTATGTTTCATTTTTAACCGAGATTTTTTGTTTTGTTTTGTTTTGTTATGTTAATTTTTTTTAATTACTCTATTTTTTGCCTTTCGACTTGCACTCCGGTTTTCTGTTGGAGGTTAACCAAAACAAACTTCTCATTAATCAAAACTTGCATTCAAGTGAGGGGAAAAGTGCATATTTCAACCTGAACAATTTCAGTCTTGTTTTTTTCTACATATACTATCACATAGTGTCAATTCCAACATGAACTAAAGTTATTTTGAAAAAAAAACTGTAAGTGAGCTCATTTTACACAAAAGCAAGTTGTCAAAGCGTGTCTATTTGGGCCGAATAGCTCATCTAGTGGGCTTAATAGGTCGAGTTAAACACCTACATATGGTTTGACTACTTAATGGCCTTTGTAATTGGGCCGAAACTACGAACCTGCTTTTTTTCTCGCGTGACACCATAAATCAGTTTACCCAAGTGACGAACCTACTTTTTTTTTAATATAAAGAATTCCAATATTTTAATTAAAAACATAGCATTAAATACACTATATTTTAAACAGGCAAGTGCATATTCAACACGTGACTAAATGATCTGTTCATATCTTCGACCAATAATATCTATATACATCAAAATATCTCCATCCCGTCATGCCAAGATCCAATCTGAATATAACAATGTTTTTCGAGTCAATCAAGGTTTATAGTTGTGAATATTTATATGACACTTCGATAAAGATTACAGTATCTCACGATTATCACCATATAAACGGTCAAATTAACATTTAGGATTTTTTTAAATTGCACGGAGATACAATTACATTAGCAAATCGCCGTATTTAACTAATTTAATGAGGTGTTTAACAAAAAAACTATAATTAGTGATTGCTTCAAGCCTCGCCTCAAGGGACTATAAATAATTGGCGTCGTCGCCGGAGATCATCAAACAGATTCCGAGACTCGCTTTTTCCGGCGCCGGAGTTACAGCGTCTGTAAGCAGCCAACATTATCTTCGTCGAAGCCTCTAATTCTTTTCTATCATCAATCAAAATCTGACTTTCTCTGCACTCTCTGCTACAAAATCCCAAATCTCCTCTGTTTTCAACAAAAAGAAAAAACAAAATTGAGAATCAAGAACACATCTTTAGATTATAAAAGAGTATTATCATAAAGTTATTTAGAATTCGTACCTGTACATGTATACATCTTTGTCTTGGGAGAGCTGTTTCATGCAGAGATGGCATTTCTTGAGGAAACAGAGCTCCGAGATGTTCGGATTGGATCGGTTTGGCCTCAACAAAGATTTGATCACTATGTTGTTTAGTTTTTCTTTTGAATCTGTTGTCACAAGTTGCAATCCAACAGAGATTTTAGTCATTCTTTCTAGAGAGAATTGGAACTCTGAGTTGAGAAAAGTGAAAAATGAAAAGAGAGAGAGAGAGAGAGATGAAGTGGAAGTCGAATGGTTTTTGGGAATATATAAAAGTAGATATCTCACTGTATTGATGATTATGGAGTGATGTGTCTTTATGTCTCAATTAAAATGTGGAGTTTGACCTTTTTCGACATTCGCCTTTTTCTTGTCGAAAATTACTACCACTTGCTATTCATTGTATGTTATCTAGAACTAAACTACTTATTAATCAGAAAATAACTCTAAACTCTCATCCAATGACCAACGGAGTTAGGCCTGGGCATATGAGTATTCAGGTCGGGTTCGGGTCGGGTCCTTTCGGATTTGGGTATTTTTTTTTTTAGATTTTAGTTCCATTCGGGTATTTTTAAGTTTCGGTTCGGGTTCGGTTCGGGTCCTTTCGGGTTCGGGTCGGTTCTTGACATAAAGTCGAATATCCGTAAGTACCCGGAGACTTTGCCGGTTCCAATTCGGATAGGTACTTTGAACCCAAATTTACCTAAAAATATCCAAAAGTATCCAAAATACTCGAAAAATTAGCTCCGAATTATTCAAATAGTATTCAAATTACCCAAAATACCTGAAATAATTATAGCTATATTACACTAAAAATATATAAATTATCTCAAAAATATCTAAAGCACCCAAAAAGTATTCAAATAATTCAAAATTATTTAAAAAAATCTGAAATATCTTTAAAAAAAATATAATTTTGAGTAGTTGGATTATTATTAAGTATAAATATTACTAATATTTTTGAGATATATACTTATGTTTCGGGTCTATTCGGGTACCCGTATTTTTTCGGGTCGGGTCCATTTGGGTCCGAGTACTTTTTAAAAAAAAACTAAAACCCGTTCGGATATTTGACCGGTTCCGGTTCGGGTTCGGTTTTTTATTTTCGAGCCGGGTTCGGGTCGGTTTTTCGGGTCCGAGTGTTTGTGCCCAGGGCTAAACGGAGTAGTTGAAAATAAAATAAAAACTCGAATCCAATTTGTTACTGTTGTTCACAAACAGGATGACTCGTATGTTAAATCAATAGTGGAATAATAACAAAATGGTGGAAACTATTTTTTGAATAATATAAACGTGGTAATCATTTGAATAATATTAACATGGTACTCATCTGTCCTCTTTTCTCTTACTTCCTTTTGTATTAACTGTCTCACCAGGTGTGAAGAACTATTTAAACTTTTATCAACAACTCTCTGCCTTTTGGCAAGAACCATCTCACCTTTGTGTGAAGAACCTTTTGAAAACTTTTGGAAACTTTTGAAACAAGTCCTCAGCTTCTGCTCTCCCAAGTTTATCAGTCTTCTCTACTGAACATGGACAGAAGGATTCCTTACCACCTGAAAGGGAAAGGAAAAGTTAGTGAATACTCCCCCCCCCCCCCCAGGAAAAGAATCAGAGCTCCTGAGATAGACAACTCAGATCTAATAAAAGAAAACTCTCTTACCCTAATGGAAAGACTCACCAACCCAGAGATGCAGAGGCTCTGGTCTCTCATCCCTTTCATGTCCAAGCGCTGGTATCTCAGGGGCACATCAATAGGCTCAGATCTTGGAAAAGGCTGCTTCCAGTTCAGATTTGAGTATGAAGAGGATCTCCAGAAAGTGCTAGAAAATAGACCTTTCCACTATGACCAGTGGATGGTTATTCTGCAAAGATGGGAACCAGTTATTTCCCCCACCTTCCCCTCTGAGATCCCCTTTTGGATTGAACTTCAGGGACTCCCAAAACACTACTGGACGCAAGACATGATTTACTCTATAGGAAGAGAAATTGGTGAAGTCACGGGGCATGAAATAACTCCAACAACAGTTAAGATGAAGGTCCAAATGGATGGACTCAAACCAATCACAAAAGATGCCATAGTGGATTTCCCGGATGGCAGTGACCTCTTGATTACGCTGGATTACAAAAACCTTAAAAACCATTGCCTCCACTGCCTAAGACTCACACATGAGAAAAAAGCCTGCTCTGGGCTCAAAAACAGTCTCCCTACTCCACAGAAGCAGTCTCTGCCTCCACCTCCTAGAAGAAGCCATATATCCCAACCAAAGCTGGACTACACTCCAAAACGTAAGAGAAAAGATTATAATGAGCAGTCAGTTAGAGATTCAAGCACAAGACACTCCCAAGAGGGGCTGAATCCTCATAAAAGGAAATTTGAAGAAAGCTATCATAGATCCTACTCTTACTCGGAAGGGAGACACCAGGACCAGAGGCAAGCTCCAATAAGATACTCCCCTCCTAGATCCCAAAGTTTATACAGAGGTGACTGACATAGACACTCTGATAGACAACAACAAAGTCTCTCTAGATCCAACCTTCAATGAAGAGAAAAACCAGGTCAACGAGAGAGCCCCATAAAAGAAATTTCTGACTCGTCTAGAACAAGAAGACCACCTCTAGAGAGAGCACTGGCTGTTGAAATGACTCCACCTCCCCCTCCTCCAATTCCCACCACTGAGGAGGTAATGGGAGAGCTAAGAGATGTTACAATCCAATACACAACTTGTGCAGACCCCACTGAAAGCCTGGCAAGAAAGCAAAGAGTTTTAAAGGGAGAAGAACAAAATCTTATGGCTGAAACTGCAGCCCAGATAATTGAAGCAGCCACGGTTGCAAACCAACTGTACCTAGAGAGAAGTGAAGAGCCAAATCCTGTACCAGTGGAGGAGAACCCATAATTGATTAACCAGCACGCTAATAACTCAAACTCTACTATCCCAGGCACCAAAAAGAAGAGAGGTCGTCCTGCTTTGAACAAGAATGTAAACAAGAGCCCTCTTCGGCTAACTGGTGCAAAATCAACCAAGAGAAATAAGTGTATAATCCAGAATTCTCCAAAAAGGAAATCATCCTCTGATGGCAATACACAGCTGGGGGAAGGAATCAATGATAACAAAAGAATCCCAGCAAAACAGAGACTAAGTCTACCAGAGGAGAACAATAATCCTTGTTCAAGCAAAGTTGCGCCTAAAGGATTCATCATACCTGCAATGGTGAAACAAAAGGTGGATTTTCACAATCCACCACCTCCTCTTCCTCAAAGATTATGAGCTGAAATTGTTGTGGGTTGAGGAATCCCATGACAGGCCAGCGTTTACGTGAGATGCAATCCTCTATCTCACCAGATATTCTATTCCTCATGGAGACTAAGAATACAGGTGAATTTGTCATCAAGCTGCTAGATTGGATGACATTCTCCTCTAAGGTTCTTGTGCCACCTCATAGCCCTGGGGGTGGAAGGCTAGCTTTATTCTGGAAAAAAGAAGTGGAAGTCTCCATTATCTCCACCTACCAGAACTATATTGATACTCAGATTAAAGTAGCTGGAAAACAATTCTTTGCAACCTTTGTGTATGGAGAACCAGAAAGATCTAAAAGAAAAGTTATATGGAATCAACTAACTGAAAAAGGAGTCCACAGAGGAGAACCTTGGTTTCTTACAGGAGATTTCAATGATATAGTGGACTCATCTGAGAAGCAAGGAGGTCCCATCAGGCATGAAGGCACCTTTGTTGATATCCGATCCTTCATTGTCGAATGTGATTTATATGATCGAGACATTCTGGCAACTTCCTCTCATGGAGAGGTATGAGACATGAGCACCTTGTACACTGCAGACTAGACAGAGCCATATCAAATGGGGCCTGGGCAGAAGCATACCCGCACAGCCACAGTGACTACTTACGGTTTGAAGCATCAGATCATAGGCCTCTACTTACAATCCTGGATCTCACAAAAAAAAAAAGAAAGGCGTATTTAGATACGATAGGCGACTTAAAGGGATTGAAGAAGTGAGAGAACTTATCTCCTCAGCTTGGAACCTTGACAAAGATGAATCAGTAGAGGAAAAGATGAGCAGATGTCGTAGGAAAATCATCACCTGGACAAGAACAAAACATCAAAATAGTCAAAAGGCCATTGAGGATAATAGACAAAAGCTAGAGGAGGCAATGGCTAGTTCAGAACCTAACCATGCCCTGATCTCCACACTCAACGCCAACCTTCTTCTGGCTTACAAAGGCGAATAAGAGTTTTGGAAGCAGAGAAGCAGAATCCTCTGGTTAACTCTGGGTGATAAAAACTTTGGATACTTTCATGCTATCACCAGAGGCAGAACTACAATCAAAAAATTTTCAGTCATTGAGGATAATGAGGGAGTCCCTCATTTTGAGGATGAAGGTATTCTTAAAGTGATTACTTCTTATTTCCAAGATTTGTTTAAAACACAAGACGGAGAAAGGGTCAACACAGTGAAAGAAGCAATTCAACCATGCATCTCTAATGAGACAAATCAATGATTGATAGTCATACCTTCTCAGGAAGAAATCAGAAAGGCATGCTTCTCTATTAATCCAGATAAGGCACCAGGACCAGATGGCTTTTCTGCTAGCTTCTTCCAATCACACTGGGAGACTATGGGCCCACAAATCATCCATGAGATCCAGGAATTCTTCACAAATGATGAGCTGCCATCAAAGATCAATCTTACTCATATCAGATTAATTCCAAAGAATCATAGCCCCCCAAAAGATGGTGGATTACCGTCCCATTGCATTATGCTCTGTGTTCTACAAGATTATCTCCAAGCTGCTGTCCAAAAGACTTCAACCTGTCCTGCAAGGCATCATTTCCGAAAATCAGTCAGCCTTTGTGCCAAAAAGAGCAATCTCAGACAATGTGCTGATAACACATGAGGCTTTACACTATCTAAAAACTTCAGGAGCAAAGAAGAGGTGTTTTATGGCTGTTAAGACTGACATGAGCAAAACATATAATAGGATTGAGTGGGAGTTCATCCGGATAGTATTGGGAAGAATGGGGTTTCATCAGAAATGGATAAGATGGATAATACAATGCATATCAACAGTGTCCTACTCCTTTCTACTAAATGGATCAGCCCAAGGACAAGTTGTGCCACAAAGAGGGTTAAGACAGGGAGACCCTTTGTCTCCATACCTATTTATTCTATGCAGCGAAGTACTCTCAGGGTTTTGCAAGAATGCACAATTAGATGAGAGCTTACCTGGCATAAGAGTGGCAAAAGGGAGTCCAAGAGTAAATCATCTCCTGTTTGCTGATGACACAATGTTTTCTGCATGTCAGATGAAAACAGTTGTAAACTCTTTTAAACATTCTTGAGATGTATGAACATGGGCGGATCTAGGTAGGCATTAGGGGGGGCAGGTGCCCCCGGTTAATTACTAAATATTTCTTTTACCTTTACCAATTAACAGATAAATCTAGTAGCTCAGATGGTAAATCTTCTCTGTGCCCCCAGTAAACCTGAGTTCGAATCCAGTGGTGCTTTTATTTTTTACTCTTTTTTTTATTGTCAAACATTATGTTATGAAATTAATAAAATGGTGCCTCCGATTCAAAAAGTTTCTAGATTTGCCCCTGGGTATGAAGCAGCCTCAGGTCAAAAGATAAACAAAGGAAAGTCAGCCATAACCTTCTCTTCAAAAACTCCTGAGGAAACAAAGAACAAGGCTCAGCAACTGTTGGGTATACAGAGAGTATGAGGCCTGGGAAAATATCTTGGACTTCCAGAATCTTTTGGAAGAAAGAAGAGAGACCTCTTTAATGGAATAATCCACAAAATCTGCCAGAGAGCAAAGAGCTGGTCTTCAAGATTTCTCTCTACAGCAGGGAAAACAACGATGCTGAAATAAGTTTTGGCAGCTATGCCTACCTATACCATGTCATGCTTTAAGCTCCATGGATCCCTATACAAGAGAATTCAATCAGCCCTTACAAGGTTTTGGTGGGATGGAAATTCAGAAAAGAGGAAGATGAGTTGGATTGCCTGGTCAAAACTAATTGAATCAAAGGGTGTCGGAGGATTGGGATTCAGAGACATACTTGACTTTAATGATGCTCTTCTAGCAAAGATAAGTTGGAGAATTCTCACCAAACCTGCTTGCCTCCTTGCAAAAGTCCTGCTAGGGAAATACTGCAAATCAGCCTCTTTCTTAGACTACACAGTGTCAGCCTCTGCTTCACATGGTTGGCATGGGATTTGTATTGGGAGAGATCTTATTAAACAACATTTAGGCAAGGCTATTGGAATCGGGGCAAACTTACTGATTTGGAAGGAGCCTTAGATTTCCCTTGAGAAGTCAATCACTCCTATGGGCCCACCTACAGAAAAAAGCAAAGATATGAAAGTGGAAAAACTCCTCTGTCCAGTCCAGAAAACTTGGAACAGTGAGAAAATCTCCCAAATCTTACCTGAACATATATAAGATATAATCAAAATCAGACCCATCAAGACAGGAGCACCGGACATGTACCTCTGGTTACTCACAAAGACAGGCGAGTACAGTGCAAAATCAGGTTATCAAGCTGCAGCCATGATGAGGGTTAAACCATTACCACAAACCACCAACCAGAGTACCTTCAATTGGACAAAAGAGATCTGGAACATCAAATGCTCTACAAAGTTAAAGTTCTTATTATGGAAAGCAATGAAAGAAGCATTACCTGTGGGAGAGAATCTCAAAGCCAGAGGCATTAATCCATCAGCTCTATGCCCCCACTGCAACCAAGCTGAAACGGGACTTCATCTGTTCTTTCACTGTCCCCTGGCCAGAGAGGTATGGGAGCTAGCTCCGTTCAAATACCTCCCAGTCCATCACATATCAGGAGCCTACAAAAGGGAATCGAAGCATCAAAATTACTAATCAATCTACCTCCGATAGGACTTGGGAAAGAGCCTTTATTACCGTGGATATTCTGGTCAATCTGGTCCCATCGGAATAAGAAAATTTTCGAACAGAAACAGGCAACAACTTCTGAGATCCTGAATCAAGCCATACGACAAGCCCGATAGTGGGTGGAAGCTCAATCGTCTGAACCATCTCCTCAGCCACCTCGAGGCCAGCGAGCCTCAACCTCAAATCCGATCTCTAACCCAGACACGATCACCTGCTTCACGGACGCAGCGTGGCGAAAGGAGACAAAGTGAGGCTGGATTCGGCTGGATCTTCATCGATCAGCGATCCAAATCGGAGATCCAAGCCAGATCTACCGCTTCGAGTGTGGGATCTCCCCTCCTAGCAGAAGCAATGGCTCTCTATCTTGCGCAACAACATGCAAGGGACCTCGGCTTCTCCAAAATTTCTTTTGCTTCAGATTCACAACAGCTAATCAAAGTGACGAAATCTACTTCTCTTTTGTTCCTCGAGGGCTCAATCGTAGGGCAGATGAGATAGCGAAATCGTCTTTACTCTCTGTAATGAATGTTTCATCTTCTGTACTGGTTTAATATTAATGAGAAAACTAACTGGTTCGACAAAAAAAAAAAGAATAATATAAACGTTAAAAAACTAGTTTGTTGTAAATTAATACTCCATCCGTTTCAAAATAAGTGTCGTTGTAGAGAAATTTTTTTGTTACAATTTATTAATTTTATAGTGCAATTTATTTTTCTATTGGTTGAAATGTGGTTAGGTATATAGGTAATTGTGTTTTTATATAGAAAATATGTAAAATTAATTATTTTTTTAATTTGTGTGCACAATGTTAAAGTGACACTTATTTTGAAACAGAGGGAGTAATTTTTACTTCCTCTGTTTTTTTTTATTGTCGTTTTAGAGTTCTGAACACACATTACGAAAACATTAAATTTTTTATTTTTTCTAAACAAAAATATTATTAACTACCTACCTAAACACAATCTGCCTAGTATTAAAACAATTTGCAGAATACTAATAGTCATAAAATATTAAAAATTAATAAATTTTGCATTGAAAATACAAAACGATACTTATTTTAAAACAAAATTTTAAGTCTACAACGACACTTAATTTAAAACGGAGGGAGTATTTATTTAAGTTGTAGATCATACATAATATAATCACTTTAAAAACATGTGAAACTTAATAAATGTTATGAATGATAATTTTTTTTTCTTTCAAAACATGAATACGTGGTTTATCATCATTCATTCATTCCTATTAAGTGCCATTTTCAATGTTTTTAGAAATATTTTTGTTATTTTCAATTTGTTGTGTTATAGTACTATTCAAGATTCCTAAATAGTTTATTTTTTTTAACCTTCACAAATATTATTTTTGAAATGGTTTAGCACGAAGGTCATTAAAAAAAAAAAGAAAAAAAAAAAGTAAAACAAAAAGAACCAAAACGTGTAATATGGTAATTCCAAGAAAGAACGTACAACTTTGTTTAAAAACGTGGGATTTTAAGTGGCCGAAAATGTGGCTGGTATATATCTCAACGTTAGCCGTTAGATCCAAACGGTTAACTTTAATAACCGTTACTTACGACCGAGCACTAAAATAATGCTGTACTCAAGAAGTTGGTTACTATCTTCAATATTGTCACGTTTCTCATGCTTTCACTTTCGTAACATCATAACATATTATATTATGTGTTTACACATAGTATCATAACATCATAACTTATTATATTATGTGTTTACACATAGTATCATAACATATTATATTATGTGTTTACACTATCACAACATTATAGGTCATCTATCACTTCACCACAATAATTCTAACTTTTCAATATCCACGGTATAACAAACACTTGAAAATATTAAAGTATAGTACTCGCTCCGTCCTTCCGTATTTGATAACTTGTCGTTCTAGGTTTTTTTTTTTTTTTTTTTAATTAGNTGTCATTTTAATGTAATAATACAACTTTTGCATAAGATTTCCAAAATTACCCTCAATTAAATAATCACAATTTGTTTGCATAAGATTTAGTTGTTTTTCATGAGGTTAATGTAGTAATTATACCCATTTTATTAATTTGCTCAAATACAGTTAAAACGACAACTTATCAAATACAGAGAGAGTATATTTTTAAAACTTCAATAAGAAACTTCAATAAGAAAAAACGCAATTACAACAATAATAATAATAATAAAAAATAGCAATATAATAAAAATTTGACATGATTGTGTAAGTGCATATAGCTAACTTAATGATGCATCCTTCAAAGATTTTTTTTGCTTTCCAGGATGTCTTTGCTAAGCAAGTTATTAAATATACAGTCTTTACTGTTTTTAAAGCTGGTTGTTTTATAATGCATACACTTTCTATGAACCTTATTTTTTAACAGGGGATCGACAACAGGAAATGATTATAGTTATACTATTGAAACTTTGGGAGATATAAGTTTGAGTAAAGATACAAGTCAGATAAATCCCTCTCCTACCAAAAACTTGTGCATAAGCAGTAGAATCAGACACAAACTATTGGTGTATGTGTATATAGCTAAAAATTGGTGTTATTATTTTTATACAAAAAAATGAGAGTTTTCAGACCAGCTTTAGGAAGAAGAAGAAGAAGCAGAAGAAGAAGAAAAAGAAAAGAACAGCTTTACTTACAAGTAGAGCTGAATTAGCTCATCACTTACTACAGATGGAGTGAGAACACCAAGATCAGTGAAGAGCAGAGTCAAGTACTGGGGAGGAGTGTAGTCCCTTGCAGATCTTTCTACCTCAACCTTAGGAGGAACAGGAACATCGAAGTCAATAGGTCGCAAGGCTGGTTCTAAGTCCTTTTGATCCAATGGGTAGAGCCGTGCAAACTGCAGTTGCAAGCGAACAACAAAGCAGATCATTAATCATTGACGTTTCTGCAACCACATTGAAAACTTTGGAAGTTTTGAGTGGTTACCTTGTAACTCTCTGCGGCTACATAGACTGGTTTGTTCATACTGTGAGCAACAAGGGCGATTTGGTAAGTTCCCATCATGTTAATTATCCCGCCACTTTCAACTACTCCATCAGCTCCAACAAACACCATGTCTACCTCATCCATGCTATAGGCCACAGCTGAATCTATCAGAAGCTTCACAGGAATATCAAGTTTTGCAAGCTCGTTAGCTAGCAGTACACCTGTTTTATCTGGCCTTCCCTCTGGATTTTGTTTCCATGGGTACAACGGAAATGCGATTATCGGTTAGCAAAACCGGAATGAGATAACCGGAAAATGACAGATCCAATCAATCTCAAAGTTTTAAGAAAAGCACCTGTGCACAAAACTCGGAAGACTTTCTTGTTTTGAGCTGATGTCTTTAGTATTTCGAATACAACTCTGGAGAACCCATGGACCAGTATAGTACACCCATCAAATATGAAATCTTGACTAAGCATTGCAATTATCCTCCGGGCCTGCAAAAATACAAGTACTGTTCAAACTCTTCTTCTACTTTACTATCTACGTATGCACTTTCCATTCTAAAAAGAAACTGACCTTGTAAGATATTTCCCCAAATTTCTCAGCGCGTTCAAGCACGCGGGATTTAGCAGAGTTAAAATCCTCAAATTCCAAAGCAGATGTTCGACTCACGTAGCGCATGAATAGATCACATCCTGCTGTTAAGGATATAGAGGTTGTGTCCCATGACTGAAAAGTAAAGACAATACTACATTTTCAGAGTAATACCTTGAAAATAACTGAAAGCTACAAGTTGAACAGGACTCATAAAACACTCAGGACTAACAAATCCACCAATCGCTCATCTCCAAAGAAACAGAACATGCCAAAGAAGTATAGCATCGCAGAAGAAGTATATAACAACAAGAAACACATCATTCAGTTATTTGAGTAATCGACCATCAATGTTGATTCAGCAATCGACCATCACAGAAGAAGCAATACAACCACATACCATCAGATATTGAAAAAAGATAAAAACTTTCAACCTATCTTTCCCATTAGAACCACCAGAGAGTCTTAACGATCAAGAAAGTTGCAGAATGCAGAAATTACTCGGACAAGTAGAATTCAGAACTATACAAGTCAATGCAATGCCACGATCACATCTACCATTTACGCCGCAAGCTAAACCTAAGTTATCGTCAGGACATGAAGCAAGACCTAATAGCATTGTTAGTTAAAGATTGACTCCAAGACAAGCAAGAACACCTATTAACAGACAAAGAAGAAAGAGTCTTACTTTCAAGGTATCAGAAGCTTTCTTGAGTTCAATTTCAAGTTCCATCATAGTAGTCGCTTCACTAGCCCTAATAACAGCGGCAAGAGCACGAATCGCCGCAACAGCCTCCGCCAAATCAGGCTGCTGTCTCCAATTATTAAACTCCTCGATCACGCTAAAGGGTCTTCCCGAAACGGGAGAAACAGAGTAATCATGGTCAGGATAACGTCGAACAGCGGCTTGAGCCTGTTCCAGCCACTCGCTAGTCACGATTCCATGGTGCGCCGCTCTGGTTTGGTAATAAGCCGAAATAGGATTAGGGTTAGGGTTTTCATCCGCCATTGAAGCAGATGGTGGAGGAGGAGAATCGATTGAATGAGTTAGAGAAATGGGTTTGTTGTTCTGATGTTTATCGAGGATGAACGACGCTGATTCTCTCCACATTTTGATGAATTCTTCCAAAATCCAATTTCAAGCCAGAGACTTTGGGTTTATGCCTGTAATAACGTTTGATTAGCTTTAAGAACTTAATTAAGTATAATATTATCATTTGGCTTCTCCAAAAATTGTATATTCTCATTTACCACCCTAAAGTTTACAAAATGGTTCAATCTCACCCAAATAATTATCATAATTTACATTTGAGAAGACTATAAGCTATAACAATACCCATTATTAAAGAATGATCAACTTGTGGCTCCACCATCATTGTTAAGACATCTTCTCCATGATCCAAACCTTTGATATTCGATTGTTTCTTTTTAACTTCTGCCATTAATCTTCCTGATCCATCTTCGATTGCGAAAACAGATTCGCGGTTCACAATTTTATAACAAATTTGTTGATCATCATCTTCAGGTATGCGCGATCCCATTACAATTTTGTAAGACGAAGATGAACCTCTAGGCGAAATCTTGAAGTTCTTTCTTAGTTGAAATTTTGTCCCGATTGAGTTATACCCTTCCCAAGATTTGAATAATGTCAATTTCTATAACCAAGAAAAGAAAGAAATTAAAGTTAGAACATATTAAAAAAATTATAACAACATGGATACGATGAAATGTTTACTATTTACCTTTTGACGTAATGTAAACAAGACTTTGCCGCATAAATCCATAAGGTAAACTTCACTACAGCTATTGGAGTTATAATTATCCACTCGATAGATTAAGTTTCCTTTGGAATCAAAAACGGTACAGCCTTTGCTATGAAACACAAGAGATCTCATCCAAATTGTGAAACTCTCTTTCTCCATCGTTAAGTACGGCGAAATCTTGTCTTCTCCGGTGCCGGAATCCACGGGAATCGCCTTGTCAGGGTGAATCTTGACCATGTTCTTCGCTGGAGAAATCCGATTAATTGAAACTTTAGTCTCGATCGTTCGGTTGTTGCTATATATTTGCTTATATTGAAAAACTTTGTGTTTGGCACTGAATGATGTGTATTCTTCGTATTTATACTTTCTACTAGTAGTAATTCAGTTCCTGGTGTATCATTAGAAAATATACAGTATATATATACGAAGGTCTTCATCCACATGTTCAATGTGAAATACAAAATAAAAATAATAGAGAAAATCAAATAGCGATAACTGATAACATGTATGGTCCTTTTTGTTTGTTTTTAATACATGAATGGTCGTTGTTACGTGTCAAATGTGAGATTCGTATGAGAAAAACACAAATAAAATATGATCATACAATATAAAAAAAGATAATTTCAATTATTAGTTGATAGGCTTAGAACTGGTCTTCAATTCTGGTCCATTGCATTTGAATTCCTCGGTGTCCAATGCTGACAGTTTATCCGAATAATACTGCACAAAAATGTTTTTCACTGGCAGATTGTTTTAACTTCTATTGTTTATTAATTAATATTTCCAAAAATTGTGTGTTCGTTTCTTTTCCAAAATTTTTGTTTATTACTGTGGTTTTTTTTGGGTTCTCTCTATCTTTGCAAGTGAATTAACAATTAAGATTTATTTTGTTCGCATACAAAAATTAATTAAATTAAATAGTCATACACATGTTTTCTTTTTTAATTTTATGTTTAAAACGTCCCACAAGAAACTATTTCTTGTCTCCTACCAAAAAAAAATAAAGAAACTATTTATTGTAGCCCATTTAAAACCACGTAGTAAAATCTGAGATAACTCATTATGGATGGGCCTTTACACTCTTTAATAGCCCATGTGTCTTAATCATTATACTATACGAACATAGAGACAGGGGAGCCACATCTTTTCATGCATTCGTACTTCTCCCAAGAGTGAATAGGGAGAGACCATGACCACGCTATGTAGTATGTACTACTCTAATTCTATACTCAACTATTTGCATCTTCACCGATTCCAATTCTTTATGCTTACTAGATTACCATCCAAATCTATTTTGTTCAGTTTGATGTATCCGATAATTTTACAAAACCAAGCATGGTTAACTCAACTAGTTAAAGTTCTTGTGTTTATAAACACGACGCTAATTTTAAAAACAAATTACTTATATTGTGGATGATAAAACGATTAAAGTGATAGCAATATACATTCATTTTTCTAGAGTAAAAAATGTGTTTATATCAGTTTAATACTTGCAAAAAATGTATGAGTTTAGCCATATTCTACCATCGTATTTTTTAATATTTTTTATTTTTCACAATTTTGTCATTTTATAGTGATTCAGAACAGAATCCAAAGAGAAGAACTATAAAATAACAGCTTGAAAATGATAGAACAAAAATAAAGAATAATGAAATTTTTTTTTTTGTCGAAATGGAAATCTAAATCTGTACTGTATTACATGAAACTGGTACCCTTTAGACAATGGTCTACTCTGAAAAAACTGGTCAAGCCTTTTTCCTTCTATAGACATCTAAAAAGCTTATGCCATTTTCCTACAACTTCTCTTTCATCATTCTTCTAAAACAATAGTATAACAACTCCCATTAGATGCAGACAACAACTAAACCAAAATAAACCAACAGTAGAAGAAACAAGACAAAGACAAAGACAAAGAAAACTCCATGGACATCACAAGAAACAGCAACACCAAGCTCAATCTCCAAACTCAGCTTCTGTTTCCTCCTAATATGGTCCAAGAGCAATGCCTTTTGATTACATTTTTTCCTTTCGGTGTTCTTGAATCTCTATTTGTTTGTTTGTTTTCAGGAGAAAAACTCAAATGTTAGCACAAACCCATTTGCAGAGAACTCACTCACAAGCAGATTCAATCTAAAGGAAACAATGCCAATTTCATCAAACCAAAGCAGTAGCAGCAGCAGTGAGATGGTAAACGAAAGAAGACCAAGTTTCTCATCACAAAAGAGCATTGGAGAAGGAAGAAGCAATGGACAGAGAAGGGTGATGTTAATGGAGTCTCCTTGTACTCCAGGTAGAGGAGTCTTCAGTTTCAGTAGCAGTATCTCTGGTAGAAGAAGAAACTTCCCTTCTAAATGGATTGATGCTGAGAAATGGGTCACCTCCGGTCATGAATCTCCAGCTCATTCTCTCAAAACCACCCAATTTGATGAATTTAAACACCAGGTTTAACATTGTGGATAAAGTTGGAATCTTTAAAGGAGAATGTAGGAGTAAACTGAAATCAAAGAATTGTTTTTTGGCAGGTGGAAGTTGTTTACTCAGAAAAATCTAGGGTTACGGAAGAATGTTTCCATGGATCTCAACCAGATCTTATCCTTAAAGGTGAAAAAAAGAAGAAACCTTTATAATAAAAGTTCTGATCTTTTTGATGAATTGAATGTTAAAATATTTGATTGTTTGTTCTGTTTAGATAAGTTAGCGAACGAAGTGCAACAGATTCTTCCATCAACGGAAGGGTTTATATTCAAAGATTCCGATAAGTTTTTCCGGTACAAGGAAGAGGAAGCTCAAATTCAACACAGAGACATCGGAACAGAGATGACACCAATCGGAAGTGTAACGACTTCAAGATGTCACACGCCGTTTAAAAGTTCGTCTCCGGCAAGACACAACACGCCTTCGCAATTGTCTGGTCCGTTAACGGAAACTAAAAACGTTATAGATATCTCCGAGTTTGCAGACAAGCTTAGACTCAGTGGGTCAACAGCGAGTCAGTATTATAACTCTGTGACGAATCATTGGAACTCGAGAGAAGAAGAAGAAGAAGAGGTATCGAAGAGTTTAAGACATTTCGATATGGAAAGTGAGTTACGGAGAAGTGTCTCTGAATCTAAAGCTGCTTTATGGGATGATGATGACGACAAGATCAAATTCTGTCAAAGGTATGAATTTCAAATCTTTAAGAAATTAGAATAAAAAGAAAAAGTTTTGGGTAAGTTAAAAAATTGAATCTTTTGTAGGTATCAAAGAGAAGAAGCCAAAATCGAGGCATGGGTTAATCTCGAAAACGCTAAAGCCGAAGCTCAATCCAGGAAACTTGAGGTATGTGTACATTTGTATACGTGTATTTTCTAGACATACGGTATGTATACGGTCTTAAAATACGGATTTTGTTTTGTTCAAACGGATTTGTGGAGCCACGCGCCAATATTAGAGTAATGTGTCCCATGTCCTTATTCGATTTCATTGACTAGTCTTTGTTGCTTTATAGGTGCAAAGTCTTCGAGTTACTAATTTTAAATTTGGGATGACATCTTTGTAGTTGTACTTGTAATTTGTGCAAGTCCCATGTGAAAAGATTAGTAGTATAAAGTAAAATCCTCTCGGAAGACTTAGATTTAATTATTAATCATCTACTACTATCTAGCTATATAGTAAATGATAATATGAATCTAAAAATGCAGTTGAGAGGTGAATTTTTTTCCAATAATTAAGATGTGATATTTTGTGTACTGTTTTTACTGTTATAGATGAAAATACAGAAGATGAGATCAAATTTTGAGGAGAAATTGATGAAGAGAATGGATACGGTGCACCGGAGAGCAGAAGATTGGAGGGCTACAGCGAGGCAGCAACATGTTGAGCAGATGCAAAGAGCAGCCGAGACGGCGAGGAAGTTGACAAACCGCCGTGGCTATTTGGTTACCGGCCGTAGCTCATGTGGTTGTCTACCTTGCAATAATCCGTGTCGCTAAATAAGGGGAAAAAAAAAACAATAAGATACACATAGACAAACACAACAAATCACTGTTTATGTGTAGATTATCAACATCTATGTTCATTTTATTGTTTCTCCAAAAAAATATATTTATTTATTTGATACAGAATAATGAATTACAAAGATTAAAAAAATGACAAAATCAGGTAGAGCAAACACTATAAATTTTCTTGTCAGTAGTTGAAATAAAAATTGTAGTTTTGTGGTTTGAACTTGAGTGGTAAGTGGTAAAATAACAGTACTTAGTAGTTAGTACAAACAACTAGAATATAAGTCCAACAAAAGTTATGAATTTTCTTTTCGGGAGTTCTATTAAAATTCAAAGAACTTGTTACACACAAAAATCGGGAAAACGGCCTAAACCCCCAATAAATATGTTACTTTAACCAATTTCTACACAAAACTTTCTTCTGTGTCTATAACCACATAAACTAAGTATAAATTTGAATTTCCCACACAAACTATACCAATCCGGCTTAAACCCCCAAATCGTGTGACGGAGTTACTGTTCCGTTAACGGGTGATGACTAGGACGACACGTAAGACATAAAACGGTATTGTTTTGGGTTTGTGACTGAAATCTAAGCTCATTTAAGCTCATTTAAACATAAATCTAAGTGTTTTATGAGCTTAAATGAGCTTAAATTTTTGTTTAAATAAGCTTAAATGAGCTTAGATTTCAGTCACAAACCCAAAACGATACCGTTTTATGTCTTACGTGTCGTCCTAGTCATCATCCGTTAACGGAACAATAAGTCCGTCACACGATTTGGGGGTTTAAGCCGGATTGGTATAGTTTGTGTGGGAAACTCAAATTTATACTTAGTTTATGTGGCTATAAGCACAGAAGAAAGTTCTGTGTAGGAATCGGGTAAAATAACATAGTTCATGGGGTTTAGGCCGTTTTCCCCACAAAAATCCACTAACACTAGTGAAGACTATTTTATAGATATGGAGTTTTGTTCTTGTTGTTTTTTGGTAACTAAATTCGAATAGTTGTTGTCATGCAAAAGCGTCATTATAGAGAAATAAGAGACTGACCAAAGACAAACTTTTGCGTCTGCAAGGAGTAGAAGTCTCGCAACAAGTCCACAGCTTTTCATCGTCCCCATACTAGTTTACGAGACAACACTCTTTCAATTATTTTGTTCTTTTCTGTTTGGTTTCATTCGCTCAACTAATTATATAAACAGAAAAAAACATTTAATAGTGCACAGCAAAAAATAATAACCTGGACTGTCAATTTTTGTCCTTTTCTTTTATTGTTACACTTCAATTCTGACAGTGAGATAAATAAAGAACATGTTCAAAATTCAGTCATATACCTGTGTCATAATTTTCAGTACAAAGAGTGAAAACACGACTAAGGCCTATGATAAAGATAGTTAGGCCCATCAAAGCCCATTATTAATAAAACGATGCGTTTCGAATCAATCTAACTTGCTCTTCAAGAAGTGCGTCTTCGAAAGCCCAAAGAAGAGTAAAAGCAACTGTTTCTTCTTCGATTCGCAGATCAATCAGCTGGTGTGATTCTCTACTCTCAACAAGTTCATTGTTATAATTTTATTAGTTTCTGGATTTACTTAGATCTGTTATTCTTCTTTCTAGGGTTTTGATTTCGTTGTGTGAAGGACTTAAGGTTTTACAGATCGAAATCACAAAAGAAGAAGAAGAAGATGTTTCTCACTAGGTAACTTTATCCTTTCTTCATCCCGTTAATTAAACCAAAATCTATCTTGTTCTGCTTCTGGGTTCACTGAAATTTTCGTCCTTTACTTCAATCGTGGTTTTGCCTTATATTGTGGTTTCTGATTTTGTTGTACGAAGGACTGAGTATGACAGAGGAGTCAACACTTTTTCTCCTGAAGGAAGGCTATTTCAAGTCGAATATGCTATTGAAGCTATCAAGGTAACTTCTCCATTCCCCCAATTTCTTAGTTTCCCCTGGAAAAATAGAGAAATTTGAAGAAAGGGTAGCAATTGATTTAGGGTTTAGTGCTTTAGCTTATTGGACAAATTCTGGATCACATTTCCTTGTTTAAAATAATTTGGATCTCAAATGTGTTTTGGATTATATGTTGAGGCTCTGATGAGTTTGAATTTGTTGCAGCTTGGTTCTACTGCAATTGGAGTAAAGACAAAAGAGGGAGTTGTGCTTGCTGTTGAGAAGCGTATCACTTCGCCATTGCTGGTTTAGTTTCTAACATTGGTTTCTCTGTTTTTCAATTTGTTGGATTCACAATTGTTTGAATAAATGATTTGCATTACTCATGGAATATGAAGAAATGGTGAAGCATAGGCGTTCTATGTTAGTTATGGTGATATTAGCTTTCTCAGTTTCTAAGTTAAATGCTTTTTTTTTTTCTCAGGAACCGAGCAGTGTGGAGAAGATAATGGAAATTGATGACCATATTGGTTGTGCCATGAGCGGTTTAATTGCTGATGCGCGTACACTTGTTGAGCATGCAAGAGTTGAGACTCAAGTGAGGCTTCTGTTTCTAGGTTTTCTTCTTTTTAGCTTCAAAAGACCTCTTATGTGTTCCTTAACTGCTTCTTTTGCTATTGATCAGAACCATCGATTTTCGTATGGTGAGCCAATGACTGTGGAGTCTACAACACAAGCGCTGTGTGATCTGGCTTTACGGTTTGGTGAAGGAGATGAAGAATCTATGGTAATAAATTGAAATTTGAATCTCAAGTTGTTTTAACATTTTGGCTTAAGCTTTATGATTGAACAAATTCATTTGATTACCCTAACAAAACTGTGATATTAGGAAATCCATCTTTTAGTCGTTTGAGACATGATTACTGATTCTCTTTTCCATCAATGTTACTATAGTCTCGGCCATTTGGAGTATCACTTCTCATTGCTGGTCATGATGAAAACGGACCGAGCTTGTAAGTGCACTTAGCCTACTGATATAATCACTTGTGTCTTGTGAAGAGGTTAGTTCATCTCTTTGTAAACGACACTGTTCCTGTTACAGGTACTATACGGATCCGTCTGGAACATTCTGGCAGTGCAATGC
Organism: Erysimum cheiri; assembly: GCA_900406345.1. Lineage (NCBI taxonomy): Eukaryota > Viridiplantae > Streptophyta > Magnoliopsida > Brassicales > Brassicaceae > Erysimum > Erysimum cheiri. The sequence continues at coordinate 22,605 of OVAQ01000448.1, forward strand.
AAAGGCAATTGGTTCAGGCTCAGAAGGAGCTGATAGTTCTCTTCAAGAGCAATTCAACAAAGTAACTTTTATTCCAGTTATTTCTCAATCAGTAATTTGATTGCATCACTTTCTTTGGCATTAAAACCTTTAGTTTCATTAACTTGTTGCAGGATTTGTCTCTACTAGAAGCTGAGACGATCGCTGTATCTATCCTCAAGCAAGTTATGGAAGAAAAGGTACAAACTTTTCAATCCTAAACTTACAATTTACAGAAGTTCTTAATCAATCTAATTGTTCGGTTGGTGTAGGTGACTCCAAATAACGTGGATATTGCCAAGGTAGCACCAGCTTATCATCTCTACACTCCACAAGAAGTCGAAGCTGTCATCGCTCGTCTATGATGAAATATCTCAATCCGGGTAATTTACCTATCCGCTTGTGTCACAAAACTTGTTACTTTTGTTTGTTAGATTGAGGATTCATGTCAGATTTTGAGTCAGTTGTGTAAGAGAATCTTTTGTCTACCATGTCATTCAATACCATTTCTCGGATTTGTGACTTGAAAATTTCCTCTCTTACAACTTACGTTTTGTAAGTTTCTCTTGGCTTTGTCCTGACTAGGATCCCATATGGACAGATTTATCATACCCGAATATTGTCCTACAAATGAAAGTTAATCTTGTTTATTCTTATTTTGTTAGTATGGTTATGTAAGTATTGAAATGACCGGTTCTAGACATATGCAACATGTGTTTTTGCATAGAATCCGCGACAAATTAACCAAAAAAAAAAAATGTATATTTTAGGATCTAAAACAATTTAAGAAACATGTAGGAACATAGTTAAATTTATTTGAACAAGGATCTATAATTGTTTACTACTGTTGATCTGGCTCCTAATTTACCGCCATCAGATCATTAGATTTTTATCGGATTAATGGTCATTTCTTTTGCTACTGACGACGATGTGTAGGTGACTTGGTGGTGTGTAATAGAATGATTGTAGTGTTATGTTACAAGTTCAAGCGTGTGAGTTGTACACAAAAAGAGAGTCTAGTTTACATCTAAAACTATTACTTATGGTGAAAGATAGTCTACTCAGTATTTGGAGTAGCTTTGATTGTTTCACCTCAAGAAGATATCGTATTAGGGATACACAAAATACAAGTAAGTTGGACAAAACACAGATCATACAACAGTGTCAAACAAATATAGAGTAGACTGAAATCGTATGTATGCAAAAAAAATCTAAAAATCCAATTATAATGTAACTAAATTAAGATAGCTGATGCGTCACTCCTGACGCAGGTATCCAATCAGCTCCGTGTAAAAGCGTAGCCACCGTAAACTTCGCAGCATCCGCTTCCGACATAACTGGTTTGTACCCAGCCCATTTGACTCTCTGGGTCACATCCGACCCGGGACCCGTGTTCTTATACTCTCCATACACAATACTCGCGGGCGGATCAACGCCGGAAACCCAAGACATCCATCCGGAGGGACGAACCACCGGTCCAATCTCTGTCTCCATAATCACCGTAGTGGAAAAGTCCTTCCACGGCCGGCCAAGATATGTTGGAGCAGTCACAATGCCGTTTGCTGAGATAGTGCATCGCTGGATCGACATCCCGGAGTTTTGGTTGGGATCTTTTTTGCCCTGAGCGGTTATGGTGTTGAACTGGTTACGAAGAGGCTGACGTGGCATGATTTTGCAGCCTTGGAAAACGACGGCGGCGCTTCCGAAAATGAAGTCGATTGTCCCGGTGACGTCGCAGTCACGGTAGAATTGTCGGTTGGAGTGAGGGTAAAGAGTGTCTTGGAAACCGTCAAAAGAGCATTGGTAATAGACTGAGAAATCGGAGCCTGATCGGAATGCCACCGCCTGATGTTTACTTGCTCCGGAGGTGTTTATGATTCCGATGTCCTTCATTACGAATCCTTTGCCTTGTATAGCTGCGTCAAAAGCAAATTAAATAAATAGTTATGATTTTTGAAAATTTTCAAATACACTCGGTTGGTTAGGTGACATATAGCACGTACTTTAGTAAATTAATTTATCTTCGCATGCCTTTTCATCATGTAGTGCGCTATATAACCTTTTTTTAATTTACAAAAGTTATACTTATGATTAGCAAAAGAAGATAAATATACGGAATCACATTAAAGAATCATCATCATTTCGCTATTAGGTCATTTCATGGATTACTTGTTAGTTCATATATACTAAGTACAAACTAAGAACCAAGAAGTAACAAGTAACAACCATATATAGCCAAATGGGTAAACTATATCACAATGTCAAGTCCTAGTTATTTTTGTTCTTTCCCTAATCAAATCAAATTTGACCTCTAAAATGTTAAGAAACTTAACCGAAGATAATAAACAAATGGCTTAAAACTTTCACTCTTTTATAACAAGTAACAACAATTTGCAATTGGCTAGATTCAAGTTCTCCACACTCTAAACCAAGTAAATAAATTAACGAGCAAGGGAAGAACAGACTTACCAAACGTCGCCGTTTCATAAGTAGGAGTCCCGTCGACAAAGTTCTTACTGCCGGAAATAATGGTCTTTCCCTTTCCGTCGCCGAAGATCATAACATTCCATTTACCCTTATCCATCACCACATTCTCATTATACGTTCCAGCTTTCACATAAATCACAAACATCTTCAAACTCTTCTTCGGCACCCTCGCCACCGCTTCATTCACCGTCAACACATCACCGGTTCCATCACCCGCCACCGTCACATCAGGCTTCAAATTCTCAGTCTGCAACAACCTCCGTCGCGCCCACTCCTCAAAATCCACACTTTGCTGATGATTCAGCAGTCTTCTCCTGTGAATCGGAATCCCTAAGTCGCTTAACGCAGCAAGAATCTTGGATACGATCGCAAGACTGTTACTTGTGAACTCTGTTGATCTACTCATGGCAGATTTCAGATTCTGAGTGATCGTCGAGTTCGCATACTCTGTTTTGTTCTGTTTTAACTCGTCCAAGGCATCGAAACACGTGTCGTGATCTGTGACCGTTGCGCTTAGCCAAGTCTTGAGATCTTCGATTTGGGAAGATGACGGAGTTTTCTTCTTCTCTTCGTCATCAATGGCGGAAACAGTGTCGTTGAGTCGATCTAAAGCATCTTCGATCAGATCTCCACAAACCCTTAACGCCGATTTGATCCTCTCGTCCTCTGTCTCTTTCGATAGCTTCTCCGGTAAATCGGAAATCGAATCGAGCTCATCGATGATTACTTTCAATGAGAGCTTAAAAAGAATCTCTGGATCTGTTGTGTTGGAAGATGGAAGCTTTGAGATACTGTTAATGCAAGAATCAGGGAAGCGAGTTACGCTGCAAATGGTTTTGAGTGAAGTGGATGGTGTTAACTCGGGAGGTGAACTTGGTGATGACTCGTTTTTCTTCTTGTGAACAACGGTGGCGACTACGGCGGCGATTATTACGGCGACGAGGACTACGACGGAGATTGATAGTAGAATTACTCGTTTTCTTGTCTTTTTCTTCAATGCTAAATCTTGAGCTTCGTCTACTTTTCCATATCCTTTGAACGAGTTCACAGAATCCATCAATGCTACAATTAGGCTTAAAAGCAAGCTCCTTTTTCTCTGGGTTATGGGGTTTTTAGTAAGTATTTTTTGGGGTTTGTTATGTTCTTTTGTGAGTGTCAGAGAGCCATGTGTGGTTGTGTTTTTATAAAGTGTGGAAGCAAATGTGAATCTATGAACATGACGCGCTTGCTTATTCCATGGTGCCTTCTTGGTGTGTGCAAGTGTGTATGATCTATTTGCATGTGGAAATTCATGATTACATTGTATTAATTAACTTAATTATAATCGTTGACAAAAAAAAAAAAAAAATTGATCATAATCTCCATCATGTAACTTTGTTTTTGGTCTTTGCAATCAAGTGCAACAATGCCATGTCTTGTTGCCATTCATAAGTAAAGTTAAAATTAAGATGCTATTTGTCGTAAGACAAACAAAAAATTACATGTATATGCAGGTCAAACTCAAGATTGTTTAGTGTTTACTATGTAGTAGGCCCATAGAAAGCGAACATTCTTCACAATTTAAGGGATCATTGGTATATTTTTTCATGTATACACACATTGGAAAGAACAAAAAAAAAAACACATGAAAATGTCTACAGATTTAAAGAAAATTGAAGAAAAAAAGAACATTATTTCAGCAAATATTGAATAGGCCATGTGCACAAGTGGCGTCTCCATCTATGGCCCTGAATGGTGAAAACCGTCCCGCACCGCACCGCACTGTACAGTAACAAAAATATCTACATATATATATCTATATATTTTATCTATATATACATATATATCTATGTATTTTCGTTACTATTTGAACCGCACCGCACTTCTCCCGCACCGCAAAACGCAGTCACCATTCGGAGCCTAAATCTCTTGGGGCCTTAAATCCGACAAGTGACAGCACCAAGATTGGGCCTTCCAAAACACATGTTTTCCGGTTTATATTATTTTATGAACTAGAATCAACCCGATAAACCGGGTATAGTCCGGTTATTTAGGCCTTGAAACTATACCAGTCCGAGTTTTGCATTGACTTGGTTAAACTCGAGAATGGTAAACTATGAACATCGGTTTAATGTTGATAATGAAGTACTACTGTATGTCAACTTTGATAAACACAATCTTTATTGAATTAACTCATTATTTCAAAGACTTAACGAGAAAGGGAAACCGGTCGACGCTAACCAGCCTCCACCACCAATAAACTGACCAGCTGTAAATTGCTGAGCTTCTGTAACACTTGTAATTACCTTAAAACCCTTCCACTTCACTCTATTTGCAGTTCCTGCCCCTCCTCCCTTATTCGAATACTCTCTATAAGTCAGAGTATCCAACGCGAAACTCCCGCTCCACTCAAGCCAACCTTCGGGTCGGACCACGTCGGATATATCCGATTGCATTATCACCGTCCGAGAATATTCCTTCCAAGGACGACCAAGATACGTCGGAAAACTTCCTTTCACGGCCAAAAGATCCGACGTGGCACCAATCCGACAATTCTGGATCACAATCCCCGTGTTTTGATTCGGATCGGTTCGTCCTTGAGCGGTGACCATGTTTTTCTGGCCAGAATTTGGCCGGCGTGCGTTTATATCGCAGTCTTGTAAAACCGCGGCTGCGTTTCCAAAGATGAAATCGACGGTTCCGGTGATGTGACATTTTACAAAGAATTGACGATTTGAGTGGACGTAAAGTGTGTCTTGATAAGCTAACATGTCACAGTTGTAGAAAGCGGAAAAGTCCGACCCGACTCGGAGAGCTACCGCTTGATGCTTCGACGGACCCGCCGTGTTTTGGAAAGTGATGTCACGCGCTAGGAACCTCTCGCCGACGGCAGCTACATTCGATGAAAAAAACCAACATTATTTAACCGTGGAAATTAGTTACAAACGTACGTGTCTACGTCATCATTTTCCAAGAAAACGTTACACATATCATATCATTTGTCCCATACAAACAAATGTTATGTGTTATTTTAACTTATCTATTTTCTGTTTCTTTTCTTTTTCTTCACTCTCGTTTGCTATATCTATTTTAAGTCTTTTGTAATTTCAAATCACTATATATATACCTTTTATTTTTTTATTCACTTAAACTAAATAAAAAATGAAAGAAGAATTGTATTTACCAACAGTAGCGGAGTGGAAAGTGGTGCTTCCGTCAACGACATTTCTACTTCCGGTGATAATAGTTTTCCCTCGACCATCCCCCAAAAACATTATATTCTTCTTCTTCTTCGTCACTTCCACATTCTCTCTATAAACTCCAGCCTTTATATGTATCACAAACCTCTTATTACTCTTCTCCGGCGCCGCCGCTACAGCAGCCGCTATCGTCGTAAAGTCACCGCTTCCGTCAGCCGCCACCGTAGCGTCTGCTTTGACCGTTGATCCTTGAAGAAGCCTTCTGTCTCCGACAGATAACCAATGTGGCCATCCATCGCCGTCTAAGTCGCCTGTAACCTCTTTGAGCTTGCGGTTGTTGTTATTGGTAAAGGTTAAAGACTTATCTCTTAGCTCGAAGTTGGCTATGTCGGTTTCTGTCATGTTCTTGATCATTGCTAGTGCGTTGCTACACATGTGTTCCACGTGTACCTGTTTTTGATTTACCGTTCAATGATAAAGCTGTTACATGTTTTTTTTTATTCGAGTAAATTGAAAACAATGTTTTGGGTATGTATTTATAGAGTTAATGCCTAAATATGGACTGACTTTTTTCCCCGAGTAAATCGTATGTCAAAGATAATTTCATAATACTAAGTTCAGATCTACATAAAATTGTTAATCATTTGTGTGTTTTCTTCTGCGTTACGTGAGATTTCTTGTGTTGAAAACTGAATTAACACCGAAGTTTGTGAAATGTTGAGCATTTTTATTCTTTTAAAATGGTCATATATAGTCGTCAATTTCTTTTACTTTTTGTTATAAAAAAAAATTAAAACAAAAACAACAGTTTTTATACTTAATTACAATTTCTTTCTATAATGATGACATTATGATATGCTTGTATTTTGAATATAAAATAGTACCGTTGCTATACTTTCTGAGTTTCTGTTTTCAAAATTAGAAATGTTCAAAACAAAATTTAAAGATTTTAATCCGACCGATTTTTCCACTCTCTGATACTAAATTTGACTATTTGAAAAGGAAAAAAAAAAGAAAGATGAAAAGTATATAAACTTTCTAAACATTTGATGGTTTATTAACTTAAAAAAGAGTAAATATTTCCGTACCTGACCCTTGATTAACGCCTTACGAACTTTTCTGTCTACGTCGTCGTATGAGAAGCCGTCAAGGCAAGTCCCTTGGTTAGTAATGGCTGAGCTGATTAGTGTTTTGAGATCATCAGCATGTTTCCTCAGAGATTTTTTCTTAGGATACTGATGAAGATCCTCAACGGCCACGTGGAGCTCATCTAGCGTCTCGTCGATTGTCTCCAAACAGTCGTGAAGCGCCGTTACCTCGCGCGGCGTCAAGCCTTTCCTCTTCGCGATCAGCTTCTTTACGGCGAAGTAGTTGTGTTTCACGGCCTTGGTGGTTAGGTTAAGTGACGCTTCGATGACGTCTTTATGTGACGTTAGATCTTTTCCTCCGGATGCTGCTACGGCGGAGAAACAGAGCTCCGGGTAAAGAGTTGAGCTACAAACCGATTTTAGAACGGCGTGTGACGTCGAAGATAGAGTTGTGATTTTTTGGTTTTTGTTTTGGTTTGATTTTGTGGCGGCGATTCCAACTACGGAGGCCAATAACAGCAAGGCTATTGCGGCGGAGGAGATAATGAGTTTCTTGTTGTTCTTGAAATCTGAGAATTTGGATATGAAATCTTTGATTGGTGCCATTGTTGTTAACAATGTTGTTTGTGAAGAAATAGAAGATGCTGGAATAGGATTTATATTGTTGAGTTTTGAGATGAAATATAAAATATTTGTCTTAATTTGTAATGTTTTACTTGCTTGGCTGTATGTATTAATTATTTGAGTGATATATTTTTCAAACTTTCTTAGGCCCACTTTTGATATCATACTTTTAAAAACTAAATCTCTTTATAATATTTGTAATTTCTTTTGATAACATTTATATTATTCAGATTGTTTAGAATGTAATTTTCTTAAATTTCTATGAACATGCGTTAGGAGGAAGAAGCGACCACTTTCATCCACGTTGATACTCATAAGTCATAAGAGTCATAAACATGAGACAACATAATAGTTTTGGTAATTTTTTAGTCTATGGAAGAATAATTAATTCAGTGAAAACTGTCCAGCGTTTTAGTTATGGATAACACACCGAAATTAAATCGAAAGTTTTTGAAACTTTATATCATACAGTATAGAATATTGCCCAGAACTGTCTACCGTATTAATACGTTTTGGTATCATGAATAATTAAACTTCAAAATATATTCCTTCATCACATGCTGCTCCGGGATTTTATGCTATGAAAAAAGATGTAATCGGAATTCGGAAACGACAAATATTCTTTAATGGATGTTTTAATTTAAAATATATCATAGGGAGTTTCGGACTATATGCTGATTATAGTTGCAGACTATAATAGTATAGTACATAATATGAAATTTCTTGATTTTCCAGTATTCCATTTTTATAAGTAACATGTTATTTAAAAATATATAACTATATCAGTATTTTCCCATAAATAACATGCATTATTTGATCAATAACATGCATTATTTGGGTTTAGAATTATCCAAGAATAAAACTAGCATATAAACCAATAGAAAATTCGTCGAGAAAAAAAAAAAATAACGCGTTGAAATATTAGTGACGTTGTCTTTATTTTCCTTTTGTCAAAAAAGTTGAAATACTAACCATCTTTATTTAGATTAACAATTATAGAAAATTTAATATCTTAAGAAATAAGAAGCAGTAAAGTGTCATGTTAATAAACTTTGAAAGTAAGTGTCATGAAACATTGGATCAATTTGACAGTTATAAATTATAGTAGTATTATTGTATTAATTTCTTGGATACCTATAAGGCTTAAGTCATCTTTTCTTTGAACGACAAAACGTTTTTTCATTGTCAACGTAATAACAAAAAATCCCTGATAAAAAACATGTATCGAATAAAGGAGTGAAAAAAAAAAAAAAGAATAAAGAGTGAATGTTAACAAAAAAACAAACAAAAGTGAATCAAATTGTATTCGCTCGTGGCGTCTACTAGGCTGCAGGACTATCACGGGATCCATCTTCTTTTTGGTACGATCGGAATCTTTCTGTTGTTCGGATTTTGACGATGTTTTTTACTCATGCATGGTTTCTTATGTTTACTTCATTTTCCATCCACAAAGATATTTAATGTTCATATTTCATAATACGGGACTCTATATTTTTCCTACAACATTATCTCCGTGTCTTGTACTTTTTTTCCTTTGATGTTTGAATTTTATTTTTCATTGTCTTGTACTTTGAAACATTGAAATGATCGCACCATAGTCTATGTTAAAAAAAAATAGTTTGTTGAGACAAATAGACGAACCCACCCGTATTACTAGTGTATTAATAGAAAGACTAAGCATAAATATATGTTGGGGTTTGAGAAAATACCACGTGAGCGTTGCCTGTTGGACACCCACATTTGGACAACGCCAGAAACATTCAGCTAAGCCAAATTCAACCTAATTATTATTGACGACGACAAAATTTGTTTTTCTGCGTTAGTCTAATTTCCTTTCCTCACCATATTTGTTAAAAAAAATTATTTATTCAATCATACAAACTGTATAATTATATACTAGTTAGTAGTAATCTTTGTGGATGTTGGATCATAATCGATCGAAAATTATAACTTTTTGTTAATTATAGATCGAGTTTTTTTGATAAAAATTATAGCATTGTGATTCTGTTACGTTAATAGATAATCTATTATTTCGCCGAAAGATTCTGTGTGGCTGGATGCATTGACAAATTATCGTCGTAATTATTTCTGTAATGTCATGAAATTATTAAAATTTTATTTGTTTTTACATTTTTCGTTGTTATAAGGCTGTACGTGGAATTTTATAATCGCAAATATCGCCTTAAATCACGCCTCGTTTATCTCAAAATTCAATTACTAGACAATTGTTCCTTTAATGCAACTACGTCTATACAGAAAAGAAGACGAGCATTAATATTAGTACTAGGTAACAACCTGCACATAAATCTATGCAGATAAAATTAGTGTTATGATTAAAGTTA
>OVAQ01000449.1:0-32284 GCA_900406345.1 Erysimum cheiri
AATTAATAATAAAAAAGAATTAAAAAATTGGTTTGCCTTAGACCACCAACACTCTAGGCACGACCCTGTAAAAGGCCATTTGAATAGTCTGAGTCGCTAAGAACTAGAACTGGTCATGGGTCATGATCTAATTGGAGTCATGAGAGACCAAAAGTTTCATAACCCTATAATTGGAGTCAGGGAAGGTTCCACACCGACAAGTTTTCTTCCCTCAATTTCATTCTCAATCACTTTCTTTATTTAAGTTCACACGGAAAGTAAGACTATTCGTTACACGTTCATATTAATATTTATTTACATGGGAGTTAGTAAAAATGTTTTTATTAAATTGTCCGTTTGTACGCATGAATGATTGGGCCACAACAATAAACGCACATACAATTTGAGTTGAAGCCCAAATTGGTTGTACGGACATTCATGACAAAACGTTCCAAATTCCAAATAAAAAAAAATAAATGTTTAAATTTGACTGTCCATTATTACTTTCCGATTCACGAGAAGAGGAAGAATTCAACAGTCTGATATCATTTGATGCAAGGTTAGTATAAATAGATCACCCATGCTTACAAGCGTTTCACCCTCACGAAAAAGACGAAAACTATTTTGCAATAATATATAGTTGAAGCTGATTTAGTAAGTATCGTGAAGATGTTTGGATGGTTCATGGCGATCGTAAGTGCTGTCGTAATGATAGTTCAGGGTGTCATTACCATAGCTTCTGCTTTTGGATTTATTTAGGAGGCATATAATGTTACCTCCTAAATTTCTATTTGGATTTATGAATTATTATATGCTATAATTGTAATCGGTCGGGCTTATAAGCCAGATCCTCGCAATGGATTAATAAATAAATCTTGCTTCTTATTTCCTAGATATTGTCTCATTATATTATAGATTTCTCTTTGTGATTGACGCCTGATGCTACCTTACGAACTATGTACGTTTGTGCTGATATTATAAAATTTATGGATCCAGTTTTTAAACAACTACTGTCCTTAATCACATCACATTGCTAAACCGACTACTACAAATATTGTTTCCTACGCAATCTCTCAAGTCCATTTGCTTAAGTATATCAAGAGCTTCATTTAAAAAAAAAAAAAAAAAGAGCTTCATTTAGCTCATAATAGAAAAACTTTTCTGCTAACCTCGTATGTTTTCTGGTTTGTAATTACGAAAACAATTTACCAAAACATACCACTTATGTTTCAATTACGGGCCTGTACTTTTGGCTGTCGCCGGTTGACGTCTCAGTTCTCGGGCCTCCGGTGAAAGGCTTCCAATCGCTAGGTTATCGATTAATAGACTGCTTTCGTTGTTGTTGTCTTGAGCACTAGAGGAGCTAGTAAGACTAAGGGCTTTCGGTGTGGTTTTCTAATTGCTTTATCTGGCTCTGTACTAGCCAACTTCGAGGATGAACTTCGCTAGGGGGAGCTCGCCCGATTGCATAACTTAGTCAGAAAGGTTTTAGTCTGAGCTTACTCATGGATTAGTACCCCGTTGACGGCTTNCTCGCCCGATTGCATAATTTAGTCAGAGAGGTTTCAGTCTGTGCTTGCTCATGGATTAGTGCGCCGTTGACGGCTTAGTATTGGACCTCTATTGAAAGGCTTCTAGTGCTCTTCTCACTTCGTATCGAGGAGTCTATGAATCGTGTTTGCCCCTCGCCTTCAACAAATCAATTGGCAAGAAGACCAAAAATCGATTAACACTCCGTCTAACTCTATATTCTAGTGTCTTATCTTGAGTGGACCGACTGTTTTCCTTATGCTTCCATGTTTTTAGCTTTTTTTGCCATGGGACCATCTCTATTAGGTGTATAATCCAACGATTGTAACCCTAAAACGTTTTCATTTTTTAATGAAATATTTACATTTTAGCAAAAAAAAAAAAAACACGCCAAATAGAACATAAAAAGAAAGTATTGCAAGGTTTTTATCTTTAGATTAATGGATGTGTTTGGATATATACGCCGGATTTAAGTTGTATCGGAAAGTTAAGACGGGATGGTACTATGGTCTTCGTCGAAACAAGAATAGAACCATACAACATAGGGTTTAAATGACTTTTTTTAGACACGTATCAGTTGCAAGTAGTTTTTGTAAGAACACCAAAGTGTAAACGACACGTGTTATGACATTAATGTGTTCGTGCAATAGAAAGTCTTTGTTTTAGGGTTCATATACGTATTAGTCGAACACATACGTCTCTCTCCAGAAAAAGTAGTTATCGTTTTGATTGTACGAAAGCAGTCAGCGAACTAACATTTTACTTTTCGTCAACACGGTAACATATTATTATTTCAAATTGAAATTTTAAATCTTACACTATTTTATCATTTGCCGTAGTTCATAAATTACAGGTCTCTGATGCCATCTCATTGAAATTGTTTTTATTTCACCACATATTGAATCCGAAGGAGTTGTAATATTTGAGAAGAAAATGCTACTTACAATTTTTTTTCTTTTTCTTGGTAATATATATATATATATGTCTCAGAAATTGTTATGATTGATAAGATGTTCGTTTGGTCGCTGCAGGTACCTGCGGCTACGGCGCCCGCAAGTGATGTTGTTCGTTTGGTCGCCGCAGCGTCTGCTGCAGATCGCTGAAATTAAAAATTTTGAACGCTGCTTTAATTTAGCGGTAGCGTCAAAATTCTGCGTTTGCCGCCACCGCTGCCGCTGTCGCAGCCGTGCGGCGACCAAACGAATACGACCAAATATAATTTGATTTAGTTAAAATATCAAAGTGCCTGAGAACAACACCTAGCAAATCGAACCTTCTGACCTCACTAACGTAAGATTTACTCATCTGAAGTCAGTAATGATGATGATGATAGTTTAATTTGACTTTCACTTTTACCGAAAGCAAATAAACCGTGAACGTCCTTTCCTTCTAACCCGGTTTAACATAATCGCGTGATCAATTCCGGTTGATAGATAACCAGACTGATACCATTCATTTCAGTTGAACGGCTCCATCATCATCATCATCATCGTCTACCCACCCAAAACCCTAAAAGCTATTGGGGCCGCCAAGATCAGTTTCCATGGCGCTTCATCTCGCCAGACCCAAACAAAGGCTACATTCAAATCCATCTCTGATCCATCTTTTCTCAACCTCCTCCTCATCGTCTCCTCAAGACGGAAATGAATCCGGCGAACGCCCCTCCCAATCACCGTCTTCGGATTTTAAAACCCCTTCTTACTTCAGTGGTATCAAGAGCAGTCTAAAACAGAGTCAGCCTCAGGATGGGAGGAGACAGTTCGCCAGATTCGATGCCAAAGCTCAGACCGGAAACCAAATCGGCGGACGAATTCAAGATATGAGGAGGAGTCTAAACGAGTTCCGAAGCAGAGCAGCAGCTCCGCCGCCGAGGGATTTGCAGGACCTTTACAAACAGAATGTGTTATCAAAATCGGGAGAATCGTATGGGACTCGTAAAGTGGAGGGTACGCCATATGCAAGCATTAAGGAAAATTTAAGGCAGATGAGGCCACAAGCTAACACAGAGAGCAAATGGTCCAATTTATCTGGGTTACAGAACATTATGAAGACGAAATTCAATGAAAATGTCCGTTCAAATGTAATCGGAGGAGTAGAGGGACTGCCATATACAGTGTTCGGGGAGGAACTAGAACAAGGGAAGAAGAATGAAGATGAGACAGAGGAGATGAAATCGGAGTTTATAAAGAGTTATGATCCAATAGAATTGGGAGAGAAACTAAGATTGTATAGACCAGAAGGAAAGAAAGAAGAAGGTTGGTTCTCATTGCAGGAGCTCAACCAGAGGCTTGTTAAGCTGAGGGCGATGGAAGAGGAACAAGCTCAGAGAACGAGGACAGGGCAACCCTCCGTGGTAATGGAATTGAGGTCTGAGATTCAAAAAGCCAAGGCTGCGGAAGCTCAGAAATCAGTTGCCTGTAGGTTCCGAGGCTCTCTCTCAACTCTTTCTCTGTGTGTGTCTGTGTTTAGAGATTAGAATGTTTTGTTACAATCTCAAACACTCTGCTATGAACAAGTTGCTTTACTTTGCGACAGTAAAGCGTTGGTTTTTATGCTTGGGGATTGAGATTGTTGCTGTGTTCTTGGTTTTGATTTGTTTTCCCTTGTTGTGATTTAATTGGCTTGCAGTTCAGAAATTGGATATTTTCACAGTTTTAAATGGTACCCCTAAGTATTTGCTCGAGCCTCCAAAAGAGCAACTAGTTGAAACTGTAAGTTTGTTTTTTGTATTTACTTCTTGAATCATATAGATTGTAACCATTTAAGAATTTTGGCATTGATCATGTTAATGCATATGTAAAATCAAATGCAGTATTTCCACCCGGATAACATGTCTTCTGCGGAGAAGATGAAAATCGAGCTTGCAAAGGTCAGGGAGGAGTTCAAGATGTCGGAATCTGATTGCGGCTCTGCACGCGTTCAAGGTAATTTCATTATATTTGTTTCTGATAAGTTTAGCTATCAAAGACTTTTTTACATTTCCTGAGGCTAAATTTAAGCAACTAAGTAGAGGTTATTGACTTTGTTGTTTTTTGAACAATGTCACAAGTGTTGGTTTAGTGATCTCAATGGTTTTTCCTTGTAGTGGCGCAACTGACCACTAAGATCAAGCATCTATCCTCTGTTCTGCATAAAAAAGTAAGTTTTCGATCTTTCCTTTTCCGAAGCAACCAGCGCCTGTTTATTACTGTAACCTAACCTGGCATCCTATATAACCCTAGGACAAGCATTCGCGAAAGGGACTTATAGCAATGGTGCAGAGACGGAAGAAACTGTTGAAGTATATGAGACGAACGGACTGGGACTCTTACTGCCTTTCACTGTCAAAACTCGGCCTTCGTGACAACCCAGATTACAAGTTTTAAAATTTTGTGCAAGTGACATGATAGAATTGTGATCTCAGTAATCTCTCTTTGTTGTTTTCATTTTGGCAAAAGAGATAATGTGGGTCTCTAATCCATCATATCATATTGGGGAGGGGAAGCTTTTCTGCTAGAGTTTATAATTGCGGGATGTTTAGGCAAATTGTTCAAGGTTGTGTGGGTTTCTTTCGTTGACATAGCCTTTGTTACCTGGACTGTGAGAATAAAGTTATTTCTAGACAACATACATCTATCTCAAAGCTTTCTTTCTATCTTTTATTTCCAGCTTACCCTTTTTGGAACATGCAAATGTGTACAAAATACGGTTTTTATTTCAACTTTTTATGATGCTAGATCGGTTAATACGAGTGAAAGAGATTCAAGGAATCTGTAAAAGAAAAAAGAGATTCAAGGAATCGATAGTTATCTTCATCAATTGGTTTTCCAAAGATAGGATTCAAATCTCAAAAGTCAGCGATGGTTTAAAGGGGAGAGAGTGAATCATTACTTCAACCCGGTTATCAGCTATCGCGCAACCAAAATCGGTTCACATAGAACCGGGATAGAGAGAAATTGAAACGCCACTTGAGGAGTGTATATGTTTCATCTTGTAAGGACTTCCGCTCCTAAGAAGAGTCACTCATGGCGCTTCATCTCCTCAGACACATATACGGGTTTCACTTGAACCCATTTCCGATCCGCAATTTCTCGACCTCCTCATCAAGCCTACCATCGAACTTCTTTATCAAGACACCTCTCATTGACCGGCCGAGGAATTCAGACCATGTTTTTGACCGGTTTGTTATTCGTCGATTTTGGAGAGAGCAACCTGTAAGTTTATTCCTCCTTAACTCATCTAGCCTCAATAGTTTTTCAGAGCGATTAGTCTAAACCGAGATCTTCAATAGACTATAATATAAACTGGCATGTTTTGTTTGTTGACCATGATACCTTGTAAGAAAACTGAAGCAAAGGCTGATACTTTATGCATCTTTCAGGAAGAAACACAAAGCAAAGTTGCAATAACAGAGCAGCCAAACGAACTAAAACGGAGAAGAGCTGGAAGACCCAAGAAGAAACAACTAGCAGAGCTGCAAGTATAAGCGGAGCGCCAAGGAAAAAGTTTACTGCTTTGGGTAGCTCTTCACGGAATGCACTCAGGAATCATCCTGATTACCTGAGGATATGATTCGGTACTTGCGGTACAAGACCCAGAAAACGGAAAGAGAGTGATTGAAACATGAAGTAGTGGCCGTTATGTTGGCTTCCGACTCTTAGATGATGCTTGCTTTCATTTTTTTTCTTTTTAACTTTATGTTATTGACTTTTTGCTCGGATTTGCAATGTTCTGCTGTTTTACTTTCTATCATCGCAAGATAAACAATAAGAAGATGGCTGAACATTTTAAAAAAAAAATCAATCAAGTCTGCCTTTGGCTGGACAAATTTAAACATGGAAAGTGAAAAATATGAACCCAAAATAAAATTAACCAGGTTTCCCCGCTGAAACCATTATGCAAATTCCTGTCTTCCCAAAATGAATCTTAGTTCCTCGGCTCAAATGATCAGTCTAGTCAATGTGTCACCATCTCTTCCACTGGCACGAAATGCTATAGAACGCAACTCAGAAGAATCCTGGGAGATTACACATCCATGACGCAACAAGAAGTTCTGGAGTTTTTTAGTCGGAGAAAAACCACATGGCGGTACGATTTTCCTAAGAGATGGATTAGCAAAAACCATCCAAGTGAAAATTCCATCATCAGCTTCACAATACTTGAGGTTTATCTCTCTTAAACGTATGCAGCTCTTTACAACTTCCTTCACCCCTCTTGAACTCACATTCAAGCATCCTTGCAGATCAAGATGTAACAACCCTCGACATCTTTTGCTGATCATATCTAGGGCTTCATCGTCGATCCAAGATCCACATGCTCGCAAAGACTCTAACTTTGGAAGCTCAAAGTCTACTACACCAAGGCTCCTTATGCCAGTGCATCTGCTGATATCCAAAGATCTTAGCTCGCCACAATTCCTCCAAACTTGAAGAATCCCATCTCTCGTGATGCCAGGACATTGAGCCACGTCAAGACTTTCTACGAAAGGACAATGGCTTGCTATCTTCTCGAGACACTCATCGCGAAAATTGTGGTTTCTGGATAGGTACAAAAACTTGATCCCGGACTTGAAATCCAGTTCCTTGGAATATTCTTCGACTCCAAAATTGGTGCCTTCCATTATCATGCACCTCAGGGAAACACAAGTTTGAATGATGCTGAAGAATGCTAGACCAGTTAACTTGGAACAGAAACTAAGGTTGAGAAAGGTTAAACTGGGAAGGAACATGCCTAAATCCATAACCATATCATCAGAGAGGAAAGTTGATCCTTTAAGATTCAAGTGCACAAGTGTTTGGTACCTAGCCAACAAGTAGAACATCCCATCAAAAGTGAAACCGTGGCAATTGGAGAGGAGAAGCTTCTTTAGAGGTAACCTGGCATCAGCAATCAAAGAGAGCAAGTCATCGGATAGAAAGGAATCGGAGAGATCAAGGTCAGTCAAACAAGGAGCAAACAAGAAGGCATCGTTGGAGAAGGATTCCCTCGGCCTCAATCCGATGCCGTTGATGGCAAGAGACTCCAGGTTGGGTGAATTGCGCAAAACGAATTTGATGCAATCGGATGAAATGAAATCGCAGTCGCGGAAGATTATTTCTCTCAAGAGGGCACAGTTGCGCGAGAGAGAAACCAAAGATTTATCAGTGATGAAACTATTACCAGAAATGTTAATCCTGAGCAAAAACTTGAGATTAGAGGAGAGACTGATAACCCCAGAATCAGAGACGCGACTCGGAGTAGAATTTGGATAGCTTATGTCCAGCTTCTCTAGAAACGGGAAATTCACTCCGATGGAAACCAGATCGCTATCTTGAAAACCCCCAACTCCATAACATTTCAATTCCTTGACTTGACTCATCATCTTCTTCATCCCAGATTTCCCAAAATCTGGAAAATACTTCATTTGCGACACATCTACCGATTCCAAATCTAAACCGGAAAGCGAAACCTGGACAAGAATCGAGTTGAGATCCTCATGGAAATCAAAGAACCTGATTCGCTTCAAGTTCCGGAACCGAAGGAGATGCCGATTGAGTAATGGAACAGTCCGATCGGTGATGACGATACTAGAGCGAACGCGATTGGTGATGGAGAGGAACAAGGTCGATACGAGTGAAACAGATTCCAGGAATCGATAATCATCTTCATCGATAGCTTTACAGATCAAATCCCAACATTCTTCAGGTAGATCCATGGTTTCGATTTCCTCCGGATTCCAAGATAGCTGAAATAAACTCTGTTCAGTCTGTTGTATATAAAGATTTGTCTTCATGATTGATTATTTCGAAACTGAGCCTACATTGGCCCAATAAGATATAAAAGGCTCGTTATTCTTTAAAGGCCCAATAAGTGTAGTTGTTTTTCAACTGTAAGCTGTGACTAGTCAGTGACCACTTGTGTCGGTAATTAAAGTTGAAGAGGACAGACATAGAAAGTTCACATGAATAATGCTCGAACTTTTGGAGTTTTGTCTTGGATTCACTCTTTAAACCACGACTTTTCGTTTGGTTTACTAAATCCGCATGAATTGAATTTGCGCAGTGACCCAATCGAATCATTTGGATTACTGTGCCTCGATATCGAGAGATTACACTATCCATTCTCAATATTCTTTGTCCCTATATCACATCAGTTTTTTTAATTTTTTTTTATCAAAAAATATACTATTAAACTGATTAAAAATAACAATTTCTTTCACGACAAGATGTATATTTTTCTTGGAAATTAAAATCTAAACTTATGAAGGACCATTGAAAACACTATTTATGAAATTGGATTGTACTTTGATCGCTTTATGTACTTGATTTCTAATTTAATAAAGATATACTATACGTTAAAAAAAAGGACCAACGCTTTCATCATAGATAATCTGATACTATAATAAAAGGTTAAATTTTTTTTTTGTCAACTTACTTATTAAACACAGCATCATCATCATCATCTTACATTGGGATGTTAAATTCTGTAATGTAGAGAAAATCAAAATCAAAAAGATTCTCTAATGACTAATGGAAGAAACAGTGGAGCTGCTAACTGACATTATCTCTCTCTCCAGTTTCCACAATTCCACGTCTTATCAGCACGACGTCTATCTAGGGGAGCGTTTCTCTCTCCTAATTAGCTTTATTAATAGCCTTTTCCACCTTTTCATAACTGCCACATGAAGACCCAAACACCAAAAACCTTGTCCTTCTCTCTGTTTCCCAACTCCAACAGTGTCTCATGTCTCCATCTCCTCCAGACAAGATAATCTCAAGATTTCCACCATCTCCTTGAAGATTCAGATAGACGAAGAACAAGAACACGAATTAGCAGCTTCCTAGTTCTTATCTCTCTTTTTTTTGTCTTTTCTCTGCATGTTTGTGATACCAGACAAAAACTAAACATGTCTCACCTTGGTCATTTGCTGCTGTTTCTACTACCCATTTGGGTTCTTGGTTTCTCCTTCTTCTCCACTGCTCTTGTTACCACTAAATCATCACAAGAATCTTCTGTTGTCTACGTTTCTGGTACTTCCCACGAAATCCCCATTTCTCAGGCTTCTCCACAGTTGGGAGCTCAATCCCCAGGTACTAATTACTTTCCCCCTTTCCAGATTTTCGAATATAATATCAAAATTTGGTTACTGATTTGAGTACTAGTCCTTCAAATTGTCGAAATGGGTTTGCTCAAAGTTGCCTAAAGGAAATGAATTTAGTTGAATCGATACTGTTTCAAGAAATCACCGGGCGATGGAACTGCTGAATCAAATTTATCTGACACTGATTAGAAAAAAGTTGACCTTTTTTAAATTTTACTTTCTCAGGACCTCCCATTGTTAAAGTGGTGCTTCGCCAGGACTTGAACAAGAAGATTCTAATTGCTCTTATAGTCTCATCAACTCTCCTCTGTGTCACAGTCATGTTCCTTCTGTACCTCTTGTTTTGGAGGTACAGAAATATAAAGAACAGCTTCACTGGGATCAATCGAAAATCCGGTATTCAAGTTTAATCTCTTACTACATATTTACAATTCGCAGTTGTAATTTCTTGGTTTTATTGTGGCTTATCTTGGTGCTTTGGTTATCTGAAGATTCGGTGAAGAGTGTATCCACGAAGCCGATTGTACACAAGATTGATTCTGTGAGGAAAGGAACTATCCCTGTGTATGAATATCAGTTGCTGGAGTCTGCAACAAACAAGTTTAGTGATAGTAATGTGGTGAGCCGAGGTGGTCATGGATGCCTTTACAGAGCTTGTCTTGATGAAAAGTCCTCTGTCATTGTGAAAAAAATTGATGGTGGTGGGGAGACAGACATTGAAAAACAGTTTGAGGTTTGATCGGTTTGACCCATAAGATTTCACAGAAATGTAACCATCTCATTCGATAAACCATAACTCGGTTTTTTCTTTCTCTTGTTGAATTTCTTGTGCAGACTGAGGTAGATTGGTTAGCTAAGATCAGGCATCAGAACATAATTTCCCTGTTGGGGTTTTGCGTATATCGCCAAACGAGTTGTATTGTGTATGAGATGATGCAGAATGGATCTTTGGAGAGTCAGTTGCATGGTAAGGGTATGATCCAAGTTTAGGCATCTTTTGTTCCATGTTTGTTCATCTGATTTTGATTATTTTTTGCTTATGGATGCTTGAAGGGCCTAGTCAAGGTTCAGGTTTAACTTGGCAAATTAGGATGAAAATAGCGGTTGATATAGCAAGGTAAAAGTCCATTCATCAATTATACTTTGAAGAAACAATTAGCAGTTTCTTGTGATCTCTAACAACATTTGTATGCTTACAAAGTTTTCTCTTTTATAAAGAGGATTAGAGTATCTGCACGAGCATTGCCATCCTCCGATAGTTCATAGAGATTTGAAGTCATCTAGCATCCTTCTAGACTCCGATTTCAATGCAAAGGTAAAAGAGAAATGAAATAATGTAGAATTGTATTCTCCATACAATACGAGTCTTAAGGATCTGTTGCCACTTTTGCTTCTCTTTAGATATCAGATTTTGGGTTTGCCACGGTGTTGACGATGCAGAATAAAAACCTGATACACAAAGCTTCTGAGTATCTTCTTGATGGTAATAAGTGTATCTATCACCAAAATTTTCCGGGTTTAAAAGAGATGCTCAGAATTTTCTCTTCTCTTTTCATCTTACAGGGAAAGTTACAGACAAGAATGATGTCTACTCGTTTGGAGTGATTCTCCTCGAACTTCTCCTGGGGAAGAAATCAGTCGAGGAACCGTCTTCTGAACCAGAATCCATCGTGACTTGGGTACATATAAATAAGAAACTTTCAAGAGAAAGTCGCCTCGATTAGCAGGATATCCTCTGGCTTATGATCTGTGTTATATTTCTTGATCAGGCTGTACCTAAGCTCAGTGATAGAGCTAATCTTCCCAACATCTTGGATCCTGGAATCAAAGGGACCATGGATTTGAAGCATCTATATCAGGTCAGCTTCAGCAAAATCTCATTTTTGTTCACACAAATTCTTTCTTTTAATTTTTTCTCCGGATAGGTTGCTGCGGTAGCGGTGTTGTGTGTACAGCCTGAGCCAAGTTACAGACCACTAATAACCGATGTCTTGCACTCACTCATCCCTCTTTTACCAGTTGAACTCGGCGGATCATTGCGGATTTTATAAAAATCTTTCCCCTTTTTTTTTGTTCCTATCGTTTCATATCAATGTGTATGTGTACGTACAATTGTTTTCTTTCGTTGGTTCTTGGGAGAATTTATTGTTCTGCGTTTGATCACTGCTACGAGAAGTTTTTGCTTAAATGGTACGGAGACAACAGGTTAAGAGTTTGGTTAGTAACATTAAGTTAAGAGTTTGGTTAGTAACATTAATTTTAAAAAAAAAGGTTAACAAAAGAACAAAACAGCACAAACGTTGACTTTTGTAACAGTTGTGGGCAATGATATGAAATTAAAGAACCTTATCCGTCGTCGATCATCGGCTGCATTCAATTTCTCGTTTTCCAAAGAGATCGAAACGCGAGGAATTGGTATACTATGAAAGATGGAGGATCGCGAAACGAAGCGGGTAGGCAAAAACCCATCAAGATCATTCATCAGTCTCAAGGATATTCCTCCTCTCGATCCATCATCTATCCCCACTAATCCCCCCTCTCTGGTATTATTTACTCCAAAATCTCTTCTTTTTCGTTGCGTTTCTATTTGAAGATTGTTCTGTGAATTTTCCTCATGATTTGGCTATAATTGCCACAGAGGGTTAAGAAATATCTAAACTTTTTTTCTTCTGTCGGATGCAATAACGAATCTTTTCGTTTCTTTCATTTTGTTTTGTCGATTTATTAGAAACCAACAACAATGATGGTGCGAGATAATGTGGGAATGCAGAGATCCGAAGACAAGAGTGAGTTCAAGTTCAAAAAGGTGAATGAGGTTGTAGAAGACAACGCTATTTCTCCCTTCTCTAACATTCAGATTGATCCTAACAGCACAAGAAGTGCCATAAGCCTTGCAAATGACAAGAAGCTTGTTCCTAAACCAGAAGAAGAAGACACCAAGCCTAAGTCTCAAGGTGCACTTTTTCTTCACCTCTTTCTTTATCAAACTATAGAGTCATCTTCTTGAATCTCGCAACTCTTGGGTTTAATTCAATGTAAAATTGTTAGGAAACCAACAGAGATTGCAATTTTGGTAATTTTGTTCTATTGTCTAGTGTATGGTCCAGATGAATCTAAGAGAGGCTCAGCAAAATCGGTGTTACACGAAATATGTGCTTCCAAGCGTTGGAGACCTCCGGTTTATGAATGCTGCAAAGTTGAGGGACCTTGCCATATGAGATTGTAAGTGAACACAAGTTACCTGCACTTGCTTTTTATTTCACCTTTTTGCATGAACCTGGTTTTTGTTTATGTTTTTGGTTTAGATTTACATTCAAAGTTGTGCTTGAGATTAGAGATTCTTCAGGGAGAACTGTCTTGGAGTGTTTTGGGGATCCCAAACGCAACAAGAAAGCTGCGGCCGAGCATGCAGCGGAAGGAGCGCTTTGGTATCTTGAGCATGTAAGGCTAAACCAGACAAAGCCGCATCAGTAACTCATCATTTAGTCAGATGATAAAGTTATATATAGTTCTAACAAGGGAAGCTTAAACGATATGCCTATCTGTTCACCTCATATAACTCTATGGGTTGTAATAGTTCTGATCTATATCAGAATGTGCTGTGAATAAATGTTTGATGATTATAATTTCTCCAACTTTTATCTCAATCCTTGTGCCACTATACCTCACCTTAATAAGGTGTCCTTTATGTTTATTAGTGAAGTCCAAGACATGCAGATAAACACACACAAGCACTGGATTGAAGAAGATTGATACGAGTTCTTTCAATTAGGAATGTAGTTATCAGTGAAGGAACTGAAATGTTATGTAGTTGGGGGCTTTCAAGATATGCTATCCTAATTTCTAAGTTAACAAGACCTCAATAACTCTTTTCATCAAAAAAGCATCACGTTTCAACGATTTCGACAATATTCCTATCTGTTAATTCATTATACCTCTATGGGTTGTAACAGTTTTAGAATTTGCTGTGAGTGAATGGTTAATGATTATAGTTTCTCTAACTTTAATTTCAGTCCTTGTGCCATTATATTTCTCCTTAGTAAGGAGGTCCTTTATGTTTATTAGTGAATGCCAGATAAATCACACACGCAGGATTGAAGATGGATCCTTTCAGTTAGGAATTGATGTATATAGAGCTCTAGTCTAGGTCGCGTGACTCACCCAAGTTAGAGAGAAAGCTTTGGAGAGTTTGTCAAGTTAGGCCGAGAGAGAGAATTCAATTCACTGAGATTTCAAAACATTTGCAATTAAGCTTTCTTACTTTTGGGTTTGATGCATTTTCTCTTTGGCAGACAGATACTGGAAGAAACTCAATGGTGGAATAAGAGTTGTAAGTAATTGTAAGATGTTATTACTCTTGTAAAGGCAAAAACAAGAATATCTCAAAAAAAAAAAAAAAGAAGGAGCCACATCCATCCACTGCTAACAAAAGAAACAAGTTTTCCTTAGCAGCATTCTCTAATTATGAAGGTGGTTATTTATTCAATACTCTTGTGGTTCTAAACCTAAACTGAGAAACACTTGTTTCTGAAATCACAGGGTATAGTGTTGCTGGATAGCCTCAATGTCAAGTCCCTTCTGCTTCACTACTGATTCCACGTGACCTTTCAAGGTATGACGCTCCCTTAACCTGAAATTACAAGACAAGAAAACTTGTAAGCCCATATTCTGAACGTTATGGATTAATCAGTTACTTGAGCCTTGCCTTGCAACTTCAGCTCGTCTCTTGGCTTGATCTGCTATCTCTGAAAGTTCTCTGTAAGTGCTCTTGTCGTTGAACATATCTGAGCTTTGAGCAGGCTGCAATCCGTGAAGGGTACGTTGAGCTTGTGCCCATTGTGCTTCCCTCTCTCCCTTTCCATAGTCTTTCTTTGATGTGAACGCCGTCTGAACAAAGGAACAAAGTTAGAAAAAGAGTTGCAAATTAAAAGGAGTACACCGTGTTCTTCTTCTCATTATCAAACCTTGTTCTCAATGACATTATCCCAGGCTCTTCCACTGAGTGAATATCGGATGATGAACTTGAGGATATCCAATGGAATGTAGAAGACTATGCTATAGAGCCAGATAACTCCTGCCCATCCCCATCCAATACCTCTGATTCTTGCAAAATTCCAGTTTGCGTACACGGCAATGAGAGTAGCAATCTTAAGTCAAGAAACAAGAACAGTGTCAGTACTTCAGGCTTCTTCCTACAATAATTGTGTAAGAAGGAAGACTGAAGCTTTAACTAACTCACCAGCTGAGCTATGAAAAAGGCAGAGACCAACCAGAAGCCAGGACGTTCAACATATGACCAGCTACGCGACCTTGTCACAAAGATAAGCGCTTGGCTAACGATACTAACTTGGAGGTAAACAGCTGCTGTTAGCTCGTGCGGATTGCCGCTGATAGACCTCACCCCAAACTTTGCCTGCACCAGGAGCAAACTGAAGATCAAAGACACTTACTCGACCTGCTGAACTGAGTCCTCTACGAAAGATAGAATTATTCTCTTACCGAGAAGAAGTCAGTGCTCTCCGCAGCCCAGAAGAAAACTACGGTCATGACTGCTAGGTAAGTGCCAAGAACAACGCCGGTGGCAAATATCTCTTTGAGTTTCCATGAATCAGGAAGTGGAGAAGGCTTTACTCTGTCCTTTGATATCGTCATGATGGTACCATCATTCAGGATTGCAACGATCAAGACCATGAATGGTGAGAAGTCGAACTTCCATATGAGTGCAAGAAGCATAAAGCCCATGACTATACGGATTGTGATTGAAACTGCATAGATTGTGTAGTTCTTCATTCTCTGGAAGATGGCTCTGCTCGTTAGGACAGCACTAACTATGACACTGAGCCCTGGCTCCGTTAGTACAATGTCCGATGCACTTCTAGCTGCATCAGTCGCATCAGCAACCGCTATTCCAATGTCAGCTCTTTTGAGAGCTGGGGCATCGTTCACTCCATCACCAGTCATGCCACAAATGTGCTTCATCTCCTGGAGCCTCTTCACAATTTCATACTTGTGCTCTAATCAGACAGATGAAACAGAATTATTGGTGAATACATGAATATATTAAGAGAAAATGTTTCGTTAGATCTGATTGTTTACCAGGGAAGACACCGGCGAATCCATCAGCTTTCTCGATGAGTTCATCAACAGGAAGGCTAGCTATAGATTCATCCTTATCTTGTCCAAGTAGAGCAGAAGAAGGATACATGTTTGTTCCCATACCGAGCCGACGACCAGTTTCTTTACCAATGGCGAGCTGGTCACCAGTGATCATCTTGACGTTAACTCCAAGGTCAAGGGCACGCCTGATTGTCTCTGCACTGTCATGTCTTGGAGGGTCAAAGAGAGGTAACAGACCAAGAAACTGCCATGGCTCTCCAGGGCTGTTCTTGTCTTTCGCGGAGACAGTCTGAAATTCAAAAGATCAATGCATTTCAAGAGAAAGAAACAAGAACCACACATGTATCCAAACTTTTGGGATTGGCACTAAAGCTTTTACCTGTCTGCCAACAGCAAGAGAACGAAGTCCTCTGTCAGCAAACTTGTCAATGATGTCGTGAGCTCTCTTCTTTGCATCCTCCCGTAGGTTACAGAGCTCAATGATCTAAACATTAAGAGAAAAATCAGTGGGGGAAAGAGCTTAAAAGCTCTTGAGAGAAGAAGGAAATGAAGAATATGAATTCATTACTTGCTCTGGTGCTCCTTTGCTGACACGGTGCCAGTTTCCATTAGAATCAATGTAAGTGATAGCAGTGCGCTTGTCCACGGGGTTAAAAGGAAAGAAATGGATTTCAGTGATGCCCTCTCTTGCTTCTCTGGGATCTCCAAGCATTCCTACAATGCAAGCATCAATAGCATCTTGGTTTTCAACTCTAGAGGCTCTTGCTGCATTCACAAGAAGCTGGTCCTTGTCCAAGTCTTTGACAAACACCTCAACCATGCTCTTGTCAACCGTAAGCTTGTTGAGTGTAAGAGTTCCAGTCTTGTCACTGCACAGAACATCCATTCCAGCCATTTCTTCAATTGCTGTCATTCTCTTTGTGATAGCTCCTTGTTGGGAGAGACGGTGAGATCCAATGGCCATGGTGACAGACAAAACAGTCGGCATTGCAATCGGGATTCCTCCAATGAGAAGCACCAAAAGGTTGTCGATTCCGTCTCTATACGCACGGTGCTGAATAGGATACATGACAACGATCTCGATGATCATACCTATCCCGATGGAGCAGATGCAGAAGTTCCCAATCGCAGTCAACACTTTCTGGAAATGTCCTTCTTGGTTTGTGCTGTCTACAAGGTGAGCAGCTTTGCCGAAGAAAGTATGAACACCAGTGGCAATCACAACAGCTTCTATCTCCCCTTGTTTGCAGGTGGAGCCGGAGTAAACTTCTTGGCCAGGGTTCTTGGTTACTGGTAAAGATTCACCAGTGAGAGCAGATTGATCAACCTTGAGAGGATCACCGTCCAGGAGACGGCCATCTGCTGGAATAATGTCACCCAATTTGATGCTGATAATGTCTCCGGGAACCAATATAGCTGCCTCTTGCTCACTCCATTTCCCATCTCTCAGAAGCTTCAAGTGATTTATATTTCATTAATCATCAATATTTTTGCTTGTACATTGAGTAAATTGTTGTACAAGTTACCTTGGTTTTGGGAGCTAGACCGGCCATCAAGGCGGCTGCAGCGTTTCCGGCGTTGTTTTCTTCAATGAAACTTATGGTAGAGTTAATGATTAGAAGGACCGTAATACCCACGAAATCTTGCCAATCCGGTGGCCTTCCCTGCAGATTTTGTGTAAAGTGAGAAAGATGGATCCAAAGTTTGTGGAAAGAAGCAAAAGAAAGAGAGGAAGTTAGGCTAGGTGATATACTCCTCCGTTGGCCAAAGCGATAGCCATGATAGCAGCCAACTCCATGACCCAGGAGAGAGGGTTCCACATAAACCCTAAGAACTTCAAAACCTTGCTTTCCTGTGTGATAATTGAAATTGGTTTAAGATGGCAGTTTCTTGGGAGTGAAGAAACAGAAAAAAATGAAAAAGGTTATCAAGGTCTTTGCCTTTTTCTCTTCGAGCTTGTTAGGACCGAAGATCTCGAGCCGAGTTTGGCCTTCGTCGCTGGTCAGTCCTTCCCTTGTACATCTCAGCTGCGTAAGCACCTCCTCAATCGGTATTTTCTCCTGTTCAAAACCCAAAATATTAATATTAGCGTTTGAAGTAGAGACTGGAATCGAAATGGAACTAACTAAAGAAGCTAAGATGGGAGAGTAGTTATATTACGAGATCGATGCCCTCGTTCTTGATATCGTCCCAGCTAGAATCTTTCCCTGCCATCTTTTGTATTCAGAAACAGAGGCTTCTAGTTTCTCGTTTTCTTTTTCACTCTTTCTTTCTTTCTTTACAAATTAAATTTTCCAAGTTTCTCTGCAGTTTTTTCTTTTTTCAAACTGAAATTTTCTCACAATCTTTTTTTTTGTGTGTTTCTGTTGTTATTTAACGAAACAGAAGAACAAAAGGGAGAAAAACAGAAACAGAAAATTAACAAAACAAATTATTTTATATATATAAAAAATGAAGGAAAATGGGAGTGGGTTATATAGGTGAAGAGAGAGAGAAAGAGAGTGAACATAATTAGCAGTTTGTAGCGCGAGTTTTTGCTTTGGACAAAGTCCAGGTCCTTCGCTCACTCCCGCTTTCCTCTCCTTCTTCCACTAATCAACTGCCACCTCTCCTCTCTTTTTCTTCACTAACCTAACTAATCACCATTTTTAGGATCATTCGTTTAGACAGTGAACAACCTCGGGTGAGAGATACAACATTATTGTTTTTTCTCATAATAATAACCTCGGGTGTTTTGAATTTTCTTATTTATCAGATGTTTTGTAAAAGTTTTCATTATAGTTCAAAGAAAAGTTTTCCTTAAAAGAGGAATGAGACAAGATGGTTCCAAACTGAGCCAAAGGAGAAACCATCCTAGGATTTACTTTAGACAAGACTATATTCAAAATCAATATGTCATTGAACAACAAAGTCCAACGAAATAAAGAAGCTAAAAAAAATCACTAGCGAATTAAAGCAAATCTCATTTTCTGCCGGTTGCTCCAACTCTTGGCTTAGCCTTAACCTCGTTTTCCTGCAATTCATTCAAAACATTAGAGATACAACAGACACTAATCTTTGAAAACTAAATATATATTATTATTATGAGTGACGCACACACCTGTGGCAGATGCAAGAAAATGCTGCTTTTCGCAGTTGCCGGGTTGTGATTTTCTGCACCTTTGCTCCAGTCATAGCAAGCCTACAAAATGCATGTTTAAAAACATTTCACTTATTACTCTCTCTCTATATATATCCTCTAATGGTTTTGCAATACAATTATCATTTTAGGCTCTAACTAAGACCATTTCAATTTTGCAAACCAAACAGTATTTATATCATACCGCATATGCATATATCGACCCATCATGGTTGAACGAGCTGCAAGGAATTGGCTGATTGCACCTCGCCATGGCCTGACATTCATGGGGAACAGAATACACAGCTGTTAGATGTAGCATAGTTTAAAAGAAAAAATCCAAATCGATGAAAAAAAAGATGCAAGATGAAAATACCTTGAGTCTTTGTTTACTATCCTTGTCCCAGAAATTGAAAGCACCATCTGAGCCAGCAGTTGCAAAAGTGCCATGTACCTTAAATACACAACACAACACAATCAAGTCATCACTCACCATTGTACAATCTATTAGTTTCATGATGTTGAAGGCTCAAGACAATAAATTCACATTTTATCAAAAAATGAAAAAAGAAGGCTTAAAACAACATATGAGTATAATAACTACATAGCCATAGAGCTTACCGGGTGAAAATTCAGAGAGTTGACTGAATATATCTCATTTCCATCTCTGTGGCATTTGAATGTGAAGTTTTTGCCCTGTTGAGAATCATCCAGATGATGGACACCAACCCGCCCCTCAATTGAACCAACCTATAGAGAGCATTCGATCTGGTTATTTTTCATATTCAACACTTTTTTTAATCTAAAATAGATGATGTTGACTGGTGAGACAACCTCCACTATCAAATTACTCTATTAGAACATTCTCGAGATTGCAAAGAAAACATTGAAGTGTTCATCTAACGAACAAGCTAATTCCTGTAACACTGAATTAACCAAAACACAACTAAACATATGTAAGAAGACATACCAAAAATCCTTGCTGATCAGGGAAGGCAGTGACACACCTCGTCTGGTACTTCAGTGGGGATTGGATTCTCTTGAACTCAGTCTACAATTTACACAAGAGAAACTGTTAATACGATGATGAAAGCCTGTTCATGAGTCAGAAGACCCGGAGACCTATTCTTTGTAGTTTAGCAGCATATGGAACAGCAAGGACAAATTCATACCTGAGGATTTTGCAAGTTGAAGACTATCAGATTTCTATCGGCAGTTCCAACAACCATCAGAGGATGCTTCACAGACAATGTATAACATTTATCTGGAAGCTGTTGGGTATGCACAGGATTTGGCTGCCTTGTGTCCCAATATCTGGAAGAAAAACCAATATACATCGTTAAATATATGTCACTAAATAAATTAATCAGTCAACATTCAATCATTTTGCTACATTTAGTCATAGAATATAATGAACAATCATTCTTACTTCAAAGTTTTATCCCAACTTCCAGTTGCGAGAAGATTCATTCCCGGGATCCAAGCCATAGCTACGATAGGAGCATCGTGCATAGCAACAGTTACAGGTTGACCACCAGACAACAAGGGCCACATTTTTGCTTGCTTATCACACCCACCGCTAAAGACTGTGGTTCCATCATCTTTCCAAGCAGAACATAAAACCTTCATCACAAGAAAGGCAAGGATATAATCATCAGATTCTAGGCAAAAAAAGAAAGCAAGATAAGAAGATAGAAAGCAATAACATATTACCGGCTGATCATGCGATATTGATGCTTTTGGAGCACTGGCGATAGAGGCTCCACTACGAGATATTTCCCAACACCTCACCTGCAATATAAAGAAGCAAACTCACATGTTACAATATATATACACGTCCAGATTTCAGTGGGTGAACATGGATAAAGTCCAGAGAAACTGAGCTGAGACATGTGTTCTACAAGAGTACTAGGATTAACAAGGTAGACTAAAAGCCATGAAAAACAAAGGAGCCAAAGAATTAACAAAAAAAACCTGATTGTCCCATGAAGTGGCCACAAGTATATCGGCTCTTGGACTAAAACTTAAGCTCGAAATAGAATCTGCAGGTGATGGAGTAACCTGCAGGAAATACAAACCTTTGTGAAATTTCTACTACAAACAGAAAGACAGAGTTTAGAAGATAAACAAAGATACATTGTAACCATCTCAATAGATTTCAATAGAAAGTTAAACAGTTGGAGCTACAAAACAAGATACTAACAGAGATTTTGACAGCAATATGGCACGATTACACTTTCAAAGACTTCAATTTGGCTCTCTAAATCAGTGATTAGATGCACTATAGACGAATCTCACAACAAGTAAACTAAAGCAAACTAAGATAAAGTTAAATCAGAGAATCCCTCCCTTCGATCTCAGCCGTAAAACCCTAGCACACTGACGGCAAGATTCAGTAAAGATTAAATCGATGGATCTTAAAAGTCTAAAGCGAACTTCCGGAAGCAAAAACACGTAGGGGTTACAAGTAGTCTCATGGATTAGACCCACACCCTAAATACAAAACCTCGAGAAGCAAAATTAATCAACCGCCATAGAAACACAGAGAACAAGAGAAGAAATACCTCGTAGGATTTGTTAGGGTTAGTGTTCGCGGTAGCCGCCGCACCAAAAGTAGCCATTAGCACGAGCGCGAGGAGGTCAGATTAACTGTTAAAAGTTCAACTTCAGGAGACAAAATCACACAAGTAATGCTTCTCTACAATCTTTATCAGAGTCGAAATTGAATGGGAAAAAAAGAGACGAACCTAGAGAGAGAGGAGGGTCCGTCGGAGAAATAGTCTTTTCCGGTAAGCAGAAGAGGAGGGAAAACAAAATTAGTCGGAAGAGAGAACGCGACAACTTGTATTTATAGAGTCTCCTCCTGCGTCACATTGACGTCCGGCGAAGCGTTTATCGGACGCTGGGATTATAAATGGCAAAACATTGTTGGGCCATATTTTGGCCCATTATTTAATTTTTCGCACTAGGACGGATCTCGGGTCGGGTCAGGTTGTTATACGGATCCTAAACCCAACCTGGCAGTCAGATAGATCTCTCGCTTTCCCTCTCTTTTCCAAGCGGCGGCTAACTCCGACCCACTTGAGTTCAGTGTGTAGAAGAAGGGATTCAGGAGAATCAGGACGGTTTTAGATTTTTATCCGGTCGTCGTCGCCGTAGCCGTAGTATAACAGAAATCGGAAAGTTAGCGGAAGGGTCAGTGAGAATAAGAAAGGAAACCCTAGAGTCTCGGTGTTGTTTCTGTTTCCGTCAATCATGACGTCTCTTTGTATTCGACCAGTTCCAGGTAAGACTTTACAATCTTCTTTGTTTCAACTCATCTTTTAGTGGAGCTTCTGTGGCCTATTGATGTATTTGCATTAACGCATATTGTTCAGCGACAAAATCATCTTTCCAACTTTTTCAGAATTTCAGGTTGACGTTGGTAGAAAAGTAATTCTGACGTTTGCGTCTGTGTATTCATGGTTTTGTTTTGTTTACTGTGTTTCTTCACAGTTTTCTCATTTTTTAACCCAAAATTATCAGATTAATTGATTCATTGTGTTTCAAAGGTTTGTTTTTCTTGTTTCCGTTTGCGTTGTTATAATTGGTTGGTTCAACTCAAATCAGATTAATTACTGGTAGCTTTTGCCAATCCTGTTAATGAATATTCTCAGCTTTGTTTTAATCTGAGTTTAGCAGCTCAAGTTTAAGCATCAACTTTGATCATCTGATGTTGAAAACTTTTCATTCATTCTCCTAAGTTCTTGTATCTCCATTTCCCATTTTTTTATCTTGACAGAGATTTCAAGGATGGCTACAAATTTGGACTCGCGGAAGAAAAGAAGGATCTCTTTAGATGGAAATTCTACCTTATGTGAACATTCCAACGAGATCATGGATTCGTTGCCTATGTTGAATTCACCTGACTACTTCTTGAAGCCATGCATGAACGAGCTGGTTGAGCGAGAAATTGAAAACCCTGATTATTGCAGCCGGGTTCCTGATTTCACAATTGGCAGGATTGGTTACGGTTGTATCAGGTTTCTTGGAAATACAGATGTTAGAAGGTTAGACCTGGATCAGATAGTTAAGTTTCAAAGGCACGAGGTTATTGTTTATGATGATGAGAGCTCCAAGCCAGTTGTTGGTGAGGGACTTAACAAGGCTGCTGAGGTTACTCTGATCCTAAATATACCAAATCTAACTTGGGGAAAAAAGCAAGTTGACCATATTGCTTATAAATTAAAACAGAGCACTGAAAGACAAGGGGCAACTTTCATCTCATTTGATCCTGATAATGGTTTATGGAAGTTTTTGGTTCCTCATTTCAGCAGATTTGGGTTGAGTGATGATGAGGCAGAAGATATTGCTATGGATGATACCCCAGGTTTGGGAGATCCCGTAAGACTGGATGGTGACAAGGTAGCTGACGTTGATGAAGAACATCAAATGGAAACTTCTGAGCTAGAGCTTTCTCACTCTCTTCCAGCTCATCTAGGACTTGATCCTGGGAAGATGAAAGAAATGAGAATGCTGATGTTTCCTAATGAAGATCTTGACGAAAGTGAGGATTTTAAAGAGCAAACTTCCCATCATATGACATCCTTGACTAAACGAAATGTAAGACCTTCACAAAAAATGTCCCAAAGAAATAGTCATCAAGATACTCCACCAGTCTTGCGGAAAACTCCACTTGCTTTGCTGGAGTATAACCCTGGTAATGATAAAAGCTCCCCAGGCAGTATCCTGATGGTCCAACAAAATAAGAATCTGGCAGTGAGAAAGTCGAAAATGGGAGGTTTCGAGCTGGACATCAGCCATGTCACACCATTAACTAATAACTATTCCCGCAATGTTGTTGATGCTGCATTATTCATGGGAAGGTCGTTCCGAGCAGGTTGGGGACCAAATGGCGTTCTTTTTCACACTGGTAAGCCAATATGTGGCTCCAGTTCCCAGATGGTATTGTCTTCTGTGATCAATAAAGAAAAGATAGCAATTGACAAAGTGGTCTGGGATAGAGAGAAAAAAGTTCAGAAAGAACTTTTTGATTCTGCATTTGAGGCTCCCTTAAGTCTCCACAAGGAACTGGATCATCAAGAAGAAGAAGTTAGGTTTGGCTCTTTCAGTCTAAAACTTCAGAAAGTTGTCACTGATCGCGTAGTTCTTTCAGATATCTGCCGAAGTTATATTGGTATAATCGAGAAACAGCTGGAGGTTGCTGGGTTGTCCTCATCTGCCAAGCTGTTTTTGATGCACCAAGTCATGGTGTGGGAACTCATAAAAGTTCTCTTTTCTGAGAGACAGGGTACTGAACGTTTGAATTATGAAGCTTCTGATAATGAGGAAGACATGATGCAGGATGTGAAGGAAGATTCTGCAGAAGTTAATACCGAAGCTCTTCCGCTTATCCGAAGAGCAGAATTCAGTCGTTGGCTCCAAGAATGTGTCAGTCACCGTGTACAAGAAGATGTGGGTGATTTAAAGGGTTCTGGCTATCTTGAGCACTTATTCTTTCTTCTAACTGGACGAGAGCTTGATTCAGCTGTGGAACTTGCCATATCTAAGGGAGATGTTAGACTTGCTTGTTTGTTGAGCCAGGCTGGTGGATCAACTGTAAACCGCAATGATATCTTGCAGCAGCTTCACCTTTGGAGAAGGAATGGTCTGGATTTTAATTACATCGAGAAGGAGAGAATTAAGCTTTACGAATTGCTTGCTGGTAATATCCATGATGCGTTACAAGATTTTACAATTGACTGGAAGAGATTCCTAGGGTTGTTAATGTGGCATCATCTGCCTCCCGACAGTTCATTACCTGTCATCTTCAGAAATTACCAACTCTTACTAGATCAGGCAAAAGCTCCGTGGCCTGTTCCGATATATATTGACGAAGGACCTGCTGATGGGTTTGTAAGCAACAACAAGCATTCTGATCTCTTGTATTATCTCATGCTTCTGCACAGCAAAGAAGAGGAAGAAATTGGTTTCCTGAAGACTATGTTCAGTGCCTTCTCTTCAACTGACGATCCACTTGACTATCATATGATCTGGCACCACCGAGGAATCCTAGAAGCAGTTGGAGCTTTCACTTCAGATGATCTTCACACTCTCGATATGGGATTTGTTGCACAGCTTCTCTCTCAGGGCCTTTGTCATTGGGCTATTTACGTTGTTCTTCACATACCCTTCCGTGAAGATCATCCATATCTACACGTCATTGTCATTCGGGAAATCCTGTTTCAGTTCTGTGAAACTTGGAGTTCTATGGAATCACAACGGCAATTTATCAAGGACTTGGGTATCCCTTCTGAATGGATGCACGAAGCTCTGGTAAAGACACTATAGAAACACTCAACTTTTCTAATTTCTACTTATGTTAAAGGTACATGTGGTTACCGTTTTCAATCTCATACTAATATGCTGATTGCTGATTTATTTTATTGTGTTGCAGGCAGTTTATTACAATTACCATGGAGATTTTATACAGGCTGTTGACCACTTTATTGAATGTGCAAACTGGCAAAGAGCTCATTCCATTTTTATGACGTCAGTTGCTCATTCATTGTTTTTGTCAGGTAAGCCCGTTCATTTCAGTATTTGCAGACACAACTATTCAATTAGAATATGATTCCGGTGAAGTGTAACAAGGACAAATTCGAAGTGATTTGTTTATCTTTGATAAATGCAGCTAACCATTCAGAAATATGGAGAATTGCTACTTCAATGGATGATCGCAAGTCTGAGATTGAAAACTGGGATTTGGGTGCTGGGATTTACATGTCATTCTATTTACTAAAAAGTTCACTGCAAGAAGATGGTGATACGATGGTAGAACTGGTATGTCTATGTTCTTTTATAGTCTTAAATTTGAGATTCAACTCCTCTAGCTATCAAATTGCTTAAGCTATGATCTGTGCTGTTGTTGACCCAACTGATTGTACAATATCTCATTTCTTGCTCTGATACTTAACAAGATTGCTTTATACACTGGAACTTTCGCGCTTCTCATAAGAGTCTTTTTTTTCTCGATGTGTAAACACTTGTATGAAACAAACAACATAAATCCTTTGCTTTCACAGGAACCTCTTGAGAGCAGAAACGAGTCGTGCAGAAGTTTTGTCGGTCGTTTAACCGAATCATTGGCTGTTTGGGGTGACAGATTACCAGTTGAAGCTAGGTAAGCACTTCATATGTCTCACAGATGCTAGTAGCAGTGAATCTAGTCATGACTTGCATGTACTTGTGTGACCCTTCTTTGTTGCAGGCGTCTGTATAGGATTTAGATCATTCCTAGGATTTGACCTCTCGCATATTACGCATAGCCTAGAAAATAATACATAATGGAGCAACTTTGGATGGGTCCTTCTAAATTTGGTGGCACCCATAGTGATTGCTCCTAAACAAAGTAGTTGGCTTCTGATGACAACACAGCCCAAGTTTGCTGTGTGGACAGATACGGGTCAAACATGTCACAGATCCTCATCATAAAAACCGTACATATTAGCATTTTGGTTAAAAGTAGACACTAAACGCACAAGGTCTGTTGTATGGTGCAGAGTGGCATACTCAAAGATGGCAGAGGAAATCTGCGATTTGCTAGTGTCAGATCTGAGTTTGGATCCAAGTCGAGAGATTCAGCTAAGGTGTTTTGAGACAGGGTTCAATGCCCCTTTGCCAGAAGATGTGAGATCAACACATCTGCAAGATGCTGTGTCACTCTTCTCTCTATATCTATCAGAGACGGGGGAAACCCCAGCTTAGTGAAGACAGAATATTCTCTCAGAGGGTCTTTACCTTTGGTCTGTGAAACAGAGTCGGTGTGCTTTTGTCTTGGAAGCGTGAATGATTGATTTGGTCTTGTTGTTTTAAGGCAAATTCCTCAATCATATAAATATTTTGTCAAATGTAAGAGACATTTTAGTTTCTTGTCAAACTGGAAAATATGCAGAGGGTGTATAAGAAGAATTTACGGTATGAAATTTGAGGACCCAATAAGAAAAAAGGAAAATAGTAATTAAATGTACAAAAAAACTAAAAAAGTGTGTGGGTGCGTATAGAAGGAGGTAATAAAATTGTCGTTGTTACTCGTTAGCTACGTTTTCATTTATAGAGTCGTCGTCTCTCTCCTTTGCTTCGTCTCAGGTTGTGTGCACACTTACTTAGTTACGGTTTAGATGCGTCGTTCTGCATCGAAGAAATCAAGTCAACCCAATTCAATTACTTCGTCAGCCACGGATCTCTTTCGCTCAGGTACTCTTCTCTTCTATTAAGTAGCTTTTTATGCGAATTGCTATTCTCTTACTTTATCTCGTATATTGAATTCGAAATTGACTTCCTCCTTTCTTTAATCCAATCATGCGTTTTAACGGTTGCCAAATTAAACATGGATAAGCACGAGTTTGGAATTGACTGATGAAATTGGCTTCTTTTGTTTGAATTTTACTCATTGAATCGACAATAAAAAAATATGTGTCCACTTTCGTCAATATCATTAAGAATGTGTTGGAGCTTTCACTACGTTATCACTCTTTTGTAACTAACAATTTTTGTTGGTACAGCTTCGAGTAAAGGCTCCTCCAAAGAGATGGATCGAATAGATCACTTTTTTAATCTGTATGCCAATACATCTTCCCATGTAATTGAGTAAGTGTATCTCTTGCTTTACCAATTTTGTCACTTTCTGAGATTGAAA
The DNA here is from genome assembly GCA_900406345.1 of Erysimum cheiri. Taxonomy (NCBI): domain Eukaryota; kingdom Viridiplantae; phylum Streptophyta; class Magnoliopsida; order Brassicales; family Brassicaceae; genus Erysimum; species Erysimum cheiri. The sequence goes on from OVAQ01000449.1 coordinate 27,481, forward strand.
AGAAGCTCTTACACTCTCTTCTTTCTACATGAAACAGTCCAGAAGGAATTGAACTACTTTGCTCCAATTTGGAAGTACCTCATACCGATATCAGGATCTTGATGCTAGCTTGGTAACAATCCCTCCCCTTAATTTATTACTCTTTTTTCTTGTTCCGCGCACAACTGCATATTATGCCTAAACCTTTTTATTTCACTCGTTACAGGAAAATGAAGGCTGAGAAACAGGGTTACTTCACCCTGGTAATAGGTTTCTTATCCCCTCTATATATAGTTCCATCAGACGAAAGAGAAAGAAAAACTTTTTACTTTGATATTTTTTTTAATGTTCTTAGTTAACTTTGCTTGAACCTGTAGGAGGAATGGAGAAGAGCATTGAAGGCGTTGAGGGCTGACACGATCAGTAAATTGAAGAAAGCCCTTCCAGAACTCGAGAAAGAGGTTCACACTTTCATGCTTGATCTTCTTTTTTTCACATTGATTGTTGTCTTCTGGATATCCTAAGATCAAATTTTGTTTATTTTTTTCTTCCTTGTGTTACCATTTTTAGGTCAGAAGGCCATCAAATTTTGCAGATTTCTATGTTTATGCCTTCCGGTATTGTTTGACAGGTAATCCACTGCAGCATGAACATAAATTAGATGATTTGTGTTTTCGCCTCGTGTGCTTGTGTGACCTTTGTTGTGATTATTATCCATCCAGAGGAAAAACAAAAGAGCATCGACATTGAGACAATTTGTCAACTCTTAGATATCGTCTTAGGATCAACTTTCCGTGCCCAGGTTGACTACTTTGTCGACTATCTAAAGGTTTGGATCACTTTTTTTATCTTCAAAGATCTCATATTATATAAAGTGCTGAGCATTTTGTAACCATGTCATCCCATTGTGAACAGATCCAAAATGATTACAAAGTCATTAATATGGACCAATGGATGGGATTTTATCGGTTCTGCAACGAGGTACCTTCCATATTTCTAAAGTTCCTCAACCAACCGTTTCGTTGCATCTAATCTGCATGTGAATTGATTTTTACATTACAGATAAGTTTCCCGGACATGACCAACTACAATCCAGAACTTGCGTGGCCTTTGATTCTCGACAATTTTTTTGAGTGGATGTGCGAAAAACAAACATGAAAGTTTTGAAATTTGTCAAATTGTTCAAGTCTCAGCTTCAAAGCTTCCATTTTTGTAATGTGCGTAGAATATATTACAGAATTAGTTTCTCACTTGTCCTTATCTAAGCATGCTCCAACTTCTCACTTCTCCATCTCTGTTTCATTTTGATTTGCAGGAGCAAGTGGAGTGCTAGTGGTATTTTCAAGCTGAACTGATTTCTCAAGTACATTTGTGTTTTTAGCTTTACGATCACAATCAAACTAGTTCAAAAAATATGAATTATTGCTACCTGCCATGAACAGAGAGAATGCTTGTGTTAGATATATGAGTTCTATATTTAAATATTCTGGTCTTATATTAGAGCTCTGGTGGTGTAAATGAATGATTAGACTCATGTTCTAAAGCCAGGCCTCTGGTTTTGTTTGTAAATGGTGCTTACTTGAATAGCTATTGCCGAAAGTGGAGATGGTAATCTAAAAAGTTTGTGGGAATATAGTTCTCCTTTCGTTTCAGAAAAGGCAAAATCCGTAGATTCTTATTTCTGATCGGTATTTAGTGAGACCGGATTTGATATATAATTGTGTAAAAATAATATCCAAAAAACGGAAACGAAAATGTAAATAAGATGAGAAAAAGGTTTGCATATTAACAAGATTACAAAGCACACATGCAATTACGGGGAAGAAAACAGAGTGGTCTCTCTAATGGAGAGATCAAAAATGGATTTAACAAACAAATGCCAAATTTCATTCTTTTCCATAATTGTCAAACGGAGGAAGATCCGAGAATCAATGGCGATGAAGGTTGAAGAGCACGAGGACGCCTTTTCCTGCTTCGGCCACGAACTTGAACTGAAGGAGACGAAGAAGAGGACGAAGGAGTAGTAGCAATCGTAGACCTCTCTCTGCTCGTCAGTTTCTTCTTCTCAGCTTCTGCTTCACATGATTTGTCTTGATTGATTCTGTTGTTTCCAAGCCTGGTCGCGTTTATGTTCGCAGGAAGCACACAGTTGCACATGAACCCTAAATTAACACACACCAATTCAACTTGAGAGCACAGAAGAAACAAAGTCCTGTTCTAAATGCCTAAAGATGGAGACTTTAAGCCAAACCTAAAAGTCATATTTTGGTCTCGAAGCTGTTCTTATTGATCATAAAACGTTAAACCCAGAAGCTGAACTTGCTTCCAAGCCAACCCCAAAAAAAAAAAAAAAAAAAAGCTAAGCCCAAAGTCACATTATAGTCTTGAAGCTGTTCTATCGATAATACTCTACGCTAAAGTCATACGTAAAAAGATTGAAACTTGAAGCGTGTTTACTGTTCAATACCTTAACCATCCCCTTATTAGCCATTGAGTATTAGCATCACTATAGCCACTTGCAAACATAACTACTAACTTGTTTTGATTGAGTCTTTTTAACTTGTTCAATCGAAAAACCAAAATGCTAAAAGATTGAGGGGAGTTACCAGAGATTTTACCGATTCGTGCAAGCCGGTTAACCCAACTAGGAATTGGATTTCCAGTTAATTTAATACAAGTTTCGTCGCAGAAATGGTTGCAGTTCTTGGTGATGAGATTGTAAGAGCTTCCTTTGTAGTTCTCGGCAAGTTGCTCCATTGTCGCTCTCACTTCCAAAGGCCCAAGATCCGTTTTACCAATCAAAATTGATTTCCTAAACGTAAAGCCTTCACATTGCTTCGGTTCCCCTTCGAAGATCCCAGTGCTTGGATATTCATGAGCTCCAAATGCATACTCTATACCATGAACTAATGTATATACCAAAAATTATAAATTAAACTAAATTCTTCAAAGAATATCTGCAAAACACTCTGGAGCATAAACCACAACTTGAAATCCGAAGAAGAAAATTCGATCTAAAATGATATAATCTGTACAATTGCAATCACTGTTTAGATCTAAAACATGAACACCCGGAGAAAGAAACAAAGAAAAATCAAGAAACTCAAAAGACTAACCTTCAACTCCAGAATGGTAAACACCAAGACCAAGCCAGTAAGCATAGCCATTAATGGGAGTTAGATCGTAAACATTGAGATAAACCGGAACATTTCCTCTATCCACAAAGCTTGAGTTTTTCCGGCAAAGCATTTTCTTTCCTTGTAAATTCTTCTTCTTCTTCTTCTTTTCAAGGTTTAACACTTTACAAGTAAAGATCTTTCTCAGTCGGAGAAGCGTAATGACACCACCATTTTTTCCTCAGAAACACCGGAGAGAGAAAAAGACAGAGGAATACAGAGGGGAGAGAGTATCGCCGGCGTCAGAAATCGGCCGGACGGTAGTTTTTCCGATAGAAGATGACTCCTCCTATATAATATAAGCTTTGTATGTATGAGTTGATGACAATTTACCCTTTTTTCAACTCAGCATAATTACACAAAATGCCAACGACTTGCCTTTTGAGATTTCCGATGTCAAATTAAAAAGCTTAATAAGGAAGAGAATGAGACTTGCTTAGCTATTAGTAGTTAATAAACAATGCCTAATTAATCATATAGTACAATTTTGTTTTTGGTAATTACTTTATTTTCTTTCACTTGGCATATTTATAATCGACGACTAACAAGTAAGAACGAATTGAATTCCTTCTTTTTTTTTCTTTTTTAGTTATTGATAAAGGTTAGTTACAGGAATCGTTATATCCAATGATTTATAAATGCCTAGAAACTTAAATTAATATTGGCGCTATGCTTTAATAATTTACACAGTTTATGATGGGGTCCAATATAAAGCATAATATTCCTTATCTTTGGCTCAACTTTTGTCTCGAGACCAACCTTTTTCTTTTTAATCGACTAAAAATGTATATAAATTATAACATTAATATGTGAAAGTGGTGCGACTAATCATGGTGCAACAAAGTTGGATATAGTACAATAAACCATTTTTCCTTGCAGAAAATAATAATTTGGGGGGAAATGACACTAAGCATGGATCTATATGTGTTTATATTCTCTATGGAATCAATAAAACAATTAATGTAAGATGTCGTAAACTGGACGAGTTGTATTGTATGAAAAGTTCAACTTTCTATGTGAAATATTTAGAGGGCTGCCACTAATTTGCGTTGGTTAAATTCAAAAGAAAATGTTTCGGTAGCATAATATACTAATAATTAAAACTAATTAAAAAAGGTCCACATCTTAGCTCTCACAAATAGTCTCCAGAGCTGGAAAGAAAAAACGAAAGAGACCATTGAAAATAGTACTAAAAGACAACGAAAATCTGTTGACAAAGATACAAAAATTGATCCAAGTGTGCAAACTGCAAAGGTTTATGAAGCCTTTAATTTGGATTACAAATCTATACATGACGGTGATTGTCCCCGACAAAATTATCCACGTGAATTTATAAATGTAGGCCCAATAAAGATAAATAAGGCCATGTAGTTAGGCCTTTTGTTATCTTTTCTTTTCCCTCGTCTCTCTCTCTATAATAATATCTAGTGATGTTTAAACGGGCTCAATATCCGCGGGCCTAAACGGGTCCGTTATAACATTTGCAACCCGTGGCCCGTTTAGACCCGTGGGCGTGACGGGTTTGCCCAGAAATAAACGGGCTCAAAATTTGTCGCTTCACTTCACAACACTCGAATTCAAAACCTAAAATAAAAAAACCCAAATTACTACGTTTTGCAGGAAATGGGCAACGCCTTTGATTCACTTTG
>OVAQ01000450.1:1268-19882 GCA_900406345.1 Erysimum cheiri
ATATATATATATATATATATATATAATAAACAAAGGAATAGATGCATTGCAACAAAGACGAGTGGGTGGGTGGTTGGTTGGTTGGTGTTTCAGATCCGGCCAGAAAATACTAATTAATCACTTGGATCATTATTGGGCTACTTGAAGCCCAGACCTTGATGAACAGCTCCTTATGAATTGTTATGGCCTAGGCTCAATATTAAAATGACAAAAAAAAAGCATTTCATTAGGAAAAAAAAAGAGAATGCAGAGATTATAATACCGATTAAGCTAAAAGCTTTAAATAATGAGCAAAAAATAGTATTGAGAAGAATGATAGGTACCTTAATTCAGCATCTCTTCTTCTTCTTCTTCTTCTTCTTCTTCTTCTTCTTCTTCTTCTTCTTTTTTTTTCTAAATTAAAAAAGAGTATTTCTAAAAATAAGTTTACGTTTGAGGTGTTTTTTATCTAAATTTTGGTTCGATTCAAAATGTTTTTTGCAAGTTTATGAGAATAATTATAACCGATATGAAATTAAATATAACATAAATCAGTGTCTTACAGTTATAAATTTATAATATATTTAGTACATCTATAGATTTCAGAAATAAAAATTTGAATTTGGTTAGGTGTATATATGCTGCAGATAGAACCTTTGGCCTAATATTAATTTGGTTTTTGGATAATGACCGGATACGCCAATTATGAATATGAGCATCCAATGCAGTGTGAAGAATAGTGTAAGAACAATAGAACATGAATACCTCTTTATCAAAAAAAGAACATCAATACCTCACAATGAATTGAAAGGTTTTGACTTTTGAATATAGATCTGTATTACTCTCTTTACTTGTGTATAAGGACTACAATTATAGCAACTCAAGAAATAATATCACAAATCATTACCTCACAGTTTATTGAAGGATTTGGAATATTTCACGATAAATAAATAAACAGAAAATATAATGTCACTACCAGTGTCTATTTGGCAAACCGATGAATAAATCAGTTTCAGCTTCCAAATTCAGATCTATAACTCTGTATTTCACTGCAGGTTGATCAATGGATCCTCTCCATGGATCTACAACATTCTGTACATAACAAAGATGGCAGTTTCATCAACAACAAAATATCTTATTTTATAATTATATTTCTTAAAAAAAACGCTGAAAGGCATTTATATTCAGAGAGTCAAATTGTATTGTTTTTATTAAAAAAATATTGATTTGACAGTCAATCTGAAAAACAATATAATTAGAGGTCTTTGGGGGCATGCTGTCATTGGGTAATGTTTTCAGCATCTCAAAACATTAGCAATTCATAACATATCTAATTTTCAGTTGAATTACAAGTATCCGCATATATTATGTGAATTGGAAAGAGAGATGAATATTTACCTTTTGATGTAACTTTACATTCTCTTCTAACAATTGTTTCTCCTGAGACAAAACCGACACTCTCTCAGCATTTTATATACAAAGCTAATTAAGAAAAAATGAAATATTATACATTAACATAATATAAGGTATCAGACCTTTGCTTTTTGTTTCTCCACCTGCTCCTTGAACAACTGAGCCTACAAAACATTTTTGTCCAACTTTTTTTCATTTCCATCATAAAAACAGTACTCATATATAAAATATACATGTCTTGATCAATGCCAGTACATCGATTGAGATAAATCATGTGGCCAAATCGCAGCAAAGATCAGTGGATCAAGTTCAATCTAAATGAGGACTATAGCTAAATGATTGAGATGGAGATCGTTCCTGTCAACATTTATTCTATATTTGCATTATATCATCGATCACCATCATATATATATACCAAGATAGTGATGAAGTATACACCTTTCTTGCTCGGACCTTGCCCAGACTTTTTTGGAGTTGAATATCGATTTCTTGAAGCTCTTCTAGAGAACAAGAAGCAATTCCTTGTCCCAATAGCTTCCTACACACGCAAAAAGGAGTTCATGATGACTAATTTTTGTAAAATGTCCAAAATTGGTCTATTATTTGAGAACAAAGATAGATTTCTCTTGAATCCATCTTCGCGCGGATTCTATCTTGCATAGCGTAATATGTATAGATAATTAGATCTCTTGAGTAATTCTAGACCAATCGTGAAACATGCTACCATAAATCTATATAAATATATATTACAATAGCTAGCCTAATGAGTTTTTAATAGAAACAGTTCAAGATGGAACCGCTTTCAAATACATTAGTGATGTTCCTATAGTTAGGTCTTGATTGTTTTAGACAATTTATGCATTTGTGTTTACATAGGTACAAAAAATCAAAAAGAAGTTGGAATATAACACAGTTTACTAATTTTCATAAAATATTAATTTTGTAAGTACAAAAATAAATATCAAAACAAAGATAAGGCTTTCATTTTGTTTACGTTTGACGTTTACATTTATGATTAATACTTTTTTTGGTTAAAATGTATATAAAGATTTATTTAAACAAAAAATTAACTGTTAAATGCAAACAATTAAATCGTCGAGATTTTAATCCAAGTGAGGTAGCAACCAAAAAAAAAAAAAGAAAAAAAAAGGCTAAGACATGGTACCGCTTGTGAAACTCAAGGAGGTCAATCTTTGTTATCATGTGGCTTGCTTCTTGCTTCAATTGCTACATTACGCCCAGAAAATAAAATCATAGGACGCAAGCGAAGTAAAAATGATCAATATATAATGTTTGTATATATATATGTATCTGACCAATATAAATTGTTGAACAACTCTGTGACCATCAATCCTAGCTATCGTTTGTTAAACAGATTATCTAAAACTCGCATCAGTTTTTTGTAATGTAGTGTTGATCTCTCAAGATTTGGTTTTGTAGTCCATGAAAAGTCGAATCAAGAGCATGGAAATCATGTAAAGTTTTTCTTTTTCTTTTGTTAATACAAATCATGTAAAGTTTAAGTCTGATCTTTTAACCAAGGGAAAAAAAGGAGTAAAAGTCACCAAAAAAATAAATAATAATAATAATAATTAGTTTGGTAACAAATTAAACCTGTATGTAATTTTCTGAGTCGTGCTTGTTGGCGTCATCTTTTGTGTATTTGCAGTAACGTTCGATCGTCTTCTGCATACTGTTGATCAAACATAAACATATCTTATTAGAGATTCGAACTAATGTACTTATTCTACCGTATGTACTTATAGCTTGGTAGTCTTTGTTTGATCTCTATCTAAATCTATTATATCTGAATTTTCAAAAAGATGTACATCTTCTAGGAACGAGATATGAAAATTCTATTTAACTGGATAAGGATTAGTATCTCTCACTCTCTCAAGTTGTACGTACTACAAAATCTTTTTGCTGTTGGTTAATATCTCTATACATATAGGTGACTATTTAAACCCATGGCCTATGAATTCATCATGCCTTTTTTTTTCTTGTAATGTCTCAATTTGTTTTAAAAAAATTATCTACCCAACATCAAATATTTGAATCTAGAACCATTAATTCGTTTGCAAATACTTTATTTAACAATATGAATACTATATTATATTGTATTGAGAAAAATAATCACAATTTTTAGCTACTAATTAAATCTAATTGTTAAGAAAGACCATTATATTGATTCATTTGCAAAACTCTAATCAACCATATATAGTAGTATAATTAAGTATTACGTACCCACAACTATACATACATACATAATACGCATATATATATAGACAGAGAAATATGTATGCACTGCACACCTGAATCAAAGGACGACGAGCAAGCATAATTACTATGACTACGAAAGTGGAGCCCAAATAAAGACATAACGAAAACCAAAAACGATGGTACACAACCTAACTATAGACAAAAAAAAAGTAAATGAATGGGTAAAAAATATGTGCAACTTGGTACGGATCACACTAGTAAATCATCTAAGTTATACTAGTATAAATCCCACTCAGAGCTAGTTCCGATGTGGTTTTCTGTTCACACTTTCAATAAATTTTTGGAAACCCTAGGCACACATACACATCACACACGATATAGTTTAGATGAAAAGTTCAGGTAGATCAGAAAGAAGAAAAAAAGGAGTTTGTCTAAATTTCTAACAAGATGAATATTATATAAATAGAAAACAATTGAAATTATAATAATTAATAGGGGAAGAGAAGAAAGAAATCTTAAGGATTCAGACAAGGATCGAATCTCTCAAGTACCAAATCTAAGAAGGTTGCTTTAGTTAATTACGATTCAGAAAAAAATCAGACCAGGCACAAACACATGACCTAAAAAGCCTAATTCACCCTAAAAAATGTACGAAAAAAGTAAAAGAAAACTAAATTAAAGATTTAAGAAGAAAGTAAAGAAGACATACTCAGAGCTAGAGAATTCGTAAAGCCTTCCTCTCTGAGAGAAGATGATGAGAGAGACTTGAGCATCACAGAGTACTGAGAGCTCATAAGCTTTCTTCAACAAACCATTTCTTCTTTTTGAGAAAGTCACTTGTCTACTCGTTGTGTTTTCTATTTTCTTCATCTCTATCTTTCCTCTCACCATTTTTCTTTTGACTTTTTTTTTTTTGCTGCCACGAGATCTGTAGAGATCGAAACCTTAATTAAAAACCAGCCTGTGACCGGTTAACATAACCAGAGTAATAGAAGAGAAGATAGATCTCACCGGAAAGAGAGATTAAATGTCGACAGAGAAATTGAAGAAGAGATATAATTAAGCTAGTAGTGAAGAAAGGGATCTCAATTCTAAATCTAGAACTTCTCACGCAAAGACCATTATGAAAGATTTTTGGATGGATTCAAAGAAGAGATTTTTACTTGAGGAGGAGAAGAAAGAGATGATGTTCAACATATAAATGGAAAGAGAAAAATGTATTTTGGTCAGGAACCCTAGAATGATCTGTGAGGGAAGGAAGGGGCAATGTTTTATTTCTTTTCTTTTTGTTAATTATGGGGTCACAATAATATGATGCCATTCTTATTTTTATTGTTGTTCTTGATAATAATAAAAATTTTGTATAGAATATTTCGTATTTGGTCCATATCTTCTCCTCGCCACATACATACTTAGATGCCAAATTTTTTTTTTTTTTTTTTTTTTTAATTTACTTATATTAAAAACAAAATTGGGCCTCCGTCAAAAGAGGGATGGGCCTTGGCCCAGTTACAATTTCGACAACAGTTACTAAAAAGGCAAAACTGCAAAACATTGCCGTCTCCGACGAGAATGGCTCGGATCCTGGTGCCTTACCGGCGAGCAGAGCACCGTAGCTCCAGTGCTGGCGTATACAAGGCCCACGGTTTTTCGGCTGACCCACCAGGAACGAAATCGTCGACGGGAGTATACGGTTCCCGGTTTCGATCTCCTACAGCGTTTCCGCCAGTCCACTACAAGCCTCCCGGCGAGTTTTGCGCTCCAACAAGCCGACTCTCCGGCGTCGGATCCTACGAAAGCGACCCAACACCATGAGATCTATCCCCATTCCTACCAGATCTGGCGATTTCCGATTCTGCCAGAGGCGGATCTGACGAATCCGGTCCCGAACCGCAAGAGCGGTGGTGAAGAGATATGGCGGCCCCTTCAGATCTGCGACACCGGGACTGAACGAGCAGCAGCCACCATCTTCCGTCGACTTTCGTCGCAATTATGACCGTCGCTCTCGATGAGTGAGCCGAGAGGAGTCTCCGTGAGAAGTCCAACGTCTTCAAACCGGCCTCAACTAAAACCGCCTCTCCCATCTCGAACGAGATCTTTTATGCATCCAAGGAAGAGGAGCCGCCACCGTCGGAGAAGTAATCCGCCTCACTCCTGTCGCCTCAAAGAACCTGCCAAGACCAGCCAAAACGGAACAAGGAAACGGAAAAGGAAAAAGGGAGGCTGACTCACATCGCCGGCGCGAGGCCGGAGACGGAGAAACAGCCGCCAGACACGAGAGAGATGCCAAAAAATTAGAAACAGGATAATTCTTGTTTTATTTATTTCTCTGCTTTTATTATAATAACTAGGGCTAATTCCGCGCTACGCGCGGACATGTTTTAATNTTGGGAGAGAAATCGCCCCCCGCGTGGAGGCTACGCGTTCTATGTCGTCGCCATCAATGGCGAATCTTCTTTACAAGTTGCTTCTTTTGATCCAAACCCTAGCTTTGAGATCCAAGGCGAGTCATCTTCTTCAGACCAACCTTGTTGCTTCATGATCCAGAGCGAGTTATCTTCTTCAGACCAACGTGGTTATGTGATCTGAAACGTACACGTGGTTTTTTTGTACTGTATCCACCGTTTGATATTTTTGAGTTTTCATTAAGGGTTTGTTGTAACGGCAACATGTGATTATATTTGATAATTTAAGTACCTAATTCTGTTGAATTCACTAAAACATGATCGATGTATCATGTATATGGTACAGTAAAAAATTCTAATTTTTCTATTATAGTATAAATTTATATAAAAAAAAAAATTGTTTTTTTAACCAACATCTATTATAAGAATTTTTGACACATTAACAATATTAGCATAATCCATAATATTATGTATTTTGCTCAAACATTAAAAAATTATTATATACAACATTTATACAATGTATATATGTATTTATATTATTCACAAATATTTAATTTGACTTATTTAACCAGACGTCGTTATTCGGTTGGTTATAATCTTTTTTAAAAAAATCTTCTCTCCATTGTGTTTGATGCAATCTAACATCAATATTTCGTGTTCACCCATGTATTCACAATGTTTCATATCATATGACCTTTGTAAATCCCAGAATCCTTCCAATTCTCAAAACAAATTAGGGTTGCAGCCACTGGATGTGTTCTGAGACGGTGTAAAGCCTCTTGCAGAGTTTCATACTTAAAACATCTCTTATGTCATATGTTTTCTCATTTGGAAGAAGGTGCTTCTCGAATTTGCAATTATATATATTTAAGTTCGTTAAAAAATGCATTTTATTTTATTGCTATTAAATATTTTCATAAATTGACTATGAAAAAGAATCTACCTAACGAAATCATATCAATCTTTTCATAATTTCTTTTAATTTTCCATAAGGATAATAATAAAAAAAAATTATGGGGTAAGTTTTAAGCAATGCAGCGTAATACGGTAACATATGAATATGTTAAGATAAAATCTTAAAAATTGATAACTAATTTTCCAAATATATTCAATATAAAATTTAAAATATTTCATTAAAATCATAATCATTATAAAACAAAAAAAAATTAGATAATTATTACAATCAACTAAATACAAAATATATACTTCAAGATGAATAAATTGAAGTAATTGGATTGAAACTTGGAAAAAATTGTACAAAACTTGTAGTAGGAAAATTATTCAATGCATTTGTTTATGTTTATCTCATTTTGTTTGGTTTAGTTATTGCTATTGTAATAATTTGAGTTTGTTTGTTCGAATCCTCAAACTTTCCTTCTCAAAACTAGTTTATCCAACACATTATTAAACTCAAATTCAATTGGTGGTCTTAGATTGGAAACATAGGAAGATTATAACCAAATCAATTAATCTACTTGAAAAAACACAAAATATACAGGAGATAATCAATTTGGTATATTTATCTTTTTATCCAAACCATATATGTTTATTTCAAAGTTAAAATGATTAATGAGAATGTATAAAAGCAGCTCCAGTGGCGTTATTAATAGGGTTTCTCAATATTTTTATGGTCCAAAAATAAATCAAAAAGCTTAAATTAAATTCAATTTTGAGAATCGTTTCTGTAAAAGGGAACGGAAGCAACCCTTAAGTAACGATACGTGTCAAATTCTGATTGATTCCTCAGTAAATATAAATATCATTTTTTTTTCTCATTTTCTTCTTTCTTTTTTCTCTCTCTCTTCTCTCGCGACCAAACTTAAGCCGCGGAAAAATCAGATTCTTTGAGATTCATAGTTTGAAGATTTCATCATCATCTGCAAAGTTTCAAAGGACAAGATTCGATTATTTATCTTAAATATGGTTTTGATTTTTTTTTTTTACTACAAAGAGAATTGTCAACATTTGAGAATTTGAAAGAGGAAAGTAATATAGTGATGTAAAATTTTCCATTTTTCTTAGCGTACTTCTCCATTTTGGACAAAGGAAAAACATTCTTTTTTTCTTGGATGAAGAAAAGAATCTTCTACTATTTTTAATGATTTTATTTAGTACATTTTTGATCAATCTATTGTCTTAATTAAAAACAAGTAAAGTTCATTATATTTTATTTTCTTCTTCTAAGAAAGTCTGCTAAATAATTATTATATTCTAGTGGATTTGATTGGTTGGTCCTAAGTAAAGTATTTAAAAACAAAAAGAAGTTGTTAACCAAATTAGTTAAAAAATAAAGGAATATCGTATTTAACTTTTTAAAAATATGTTTCGTGTTTGCGCTACGCTGGAAGTGTTTTTTTTTAGTTATTTATTATTTTATATTTTTTTATATTTATGTTAAATAATCACATACAATATTTATAAAATTATGTCAAAAACACAAAACAATTTTTTTCCTAATAATCATTATTATATTTAAATTCTATAATTATAATTTAGCAAGTGGCCAAAAGGAAAACTCAATAAATTTGTTTTGTCTCAATAATTTTATCTTCATAATACATATATTAATATTAATAATATAAAATTTCAAATTAATTTACATTTCAAATTTAATCCCTATAGAGCACAGATTTTAACTAACTATTTTAATTTTTTTTTTTTTGGTCAATTTAAAAAGATTACATAAGGCAATAATTTTAAATTTTTCTTTTTTTTTTTTTCCTCACAATAATTTTGAAATTTTGTTTTTTTGGTGGAAATAATTTTGAAAATTTGAAGGCCTACTAAATGCATTTAATTCGGAAACGGAAGTATATTTTGTATTCCTACGAATTTATAAATTTTCCAAAGCAGAAAGTTTCTTATAGTCGGCTAAATTAGTCCCCTNCGAAAGTTTCTTATAGTCGGCTAATTAGTCCCCTAATCACATAATTAGTTTTTGAAAACCCCATTAAAACCAGAGACTCCATATTCTCTCTCTCTCTCTCTCTCTCTCTAGCTGTTAGATTTTCAAAGAAGCCGAANAGAAAGTTTCTTATAGTCGGCTAAATTAGTCCCCTAATCACATAATTAGTTTTTGAAAACCCCATTAAAACCAGAGACTCCATATTCTCTCTCTCTCTCTAGCTGTTAGATTTTCAAAGAAGCCGAAGACGAATAAGAATCTCTTAGGTATTCGACGGAGGAGAAGCTCTTTTTCGCCGGAAACTATGGATAATAGCAACAACACCAATTCCACGGCGAGTAATGTAGCCCAAGCGATTCTCGCCGTCCTTGATTATAACTCTACTCCCGATGCTCGTAAAGCCGCCGTTGCATTCCTCGAATCTGTAATTATAAGCTTCACTTAGTCTTTGTTTTTCAAGTTTTGCCTCAATCTTATCTGCGATCGATTTGCGTCGATGTTGAATTTGAGGTTTTGTGTGTTGTAATTTCCGAGGTTATAAGTGTTTGTAGCTTTCACTATTTTTAGGTATTTGTGATTGCGATTTTATTAGGTTTAGATGTGAATGCTGAAGTTCTGCTAATTGAGGCTCCTTTGAGGTTTTAATTTACCTGTGATCCTGCTTAAGTTTTTTTGTTTATTCTGGAGAAATTAAGATTTAAGGATTTTGCATTGGTTTTGGTTTTAGGGTTTATGTTTTTGATTGATGTTATCTTAGAGGTTTTGCTCTTGTTTAGCTTATGGATCCTCTTAGGAGTCATTAGATATTTCCGGAGATGCTTGGCTTTTGGAAGTTTCTTTCAACTTCAATTAGTGATTAATTTAAGGTTTAGATATGAGGCAGTAAATTGCAAAATCTGTTTTTGAACCTAAATTTGCCTGCATCGATCATTGTTTTGGACAACATGAATGTAATTCAATTTATATAAGATTATTTCTTGAATACTGACGGTTTTATGAACTTCTATGCGTTTGTTTTGATTGAGCTATTTGTGTTCTGTTTTCTTACAATATTTGCAGATTAAATCTGGAGATATCAGGGTTCTAGCAAATATTTCCTTACTTCTAGTGAAAAAGGAGTGCTCTTCAGAAATTCGACTGCATGCCTTCAAAATGCTACAGGTTTGTGTGAAGCTATATTGCTTTGGAATATCATTAAATTATCCATCAACTGCTATTTCTGAGTTAAACTGGAAAAGTTTAGATGTTAGGGCGAAAGGATAGATTCATAGATATAAATACATTGCTTTGGTCATTGGTTCCCTTTTTTAAAAAAAGTTTTAAATGCACAATCAATTGTCAGTTTCCAAATAGTCAAGAGATTTAGTTTGGAAGTATTATCTTACAGAATGAGATAATATGGAGACTATTCTAGCGAAGTATTTGTCTAGCAAGTCAAATTTAGATGGATTTTTTCAACATTATTTTGGAACACTTAATTTTATGTCCTTATATCAATGCTGTAATGAGATTACCATATCAATGCTGTAATGACATTAGCAGCATGTTGTGTGCTATAACTATATGTGATAATTGCAAATACTATATTAGGAAGAGCATATCATCCTCTTATAATGTAGCTATATTTCTCTTGTTTTGCAGCATTTGGTTAGACTACGGTGGGAGGAATTAAGCCCCTCAGAGCGCAGGGATTTTGCTAAGCTCTCTGTTGAACTTATGGCAGAGATTGCAAATCCAAGTGAGGAATGGTCTCTGAAGAGTCAGTCAGCTGCCCTTGTAGCTGAGGTAAGAGTTCAAGTTTGTTTGAGTTTCACCTGCCGTCATCTTTAGTATTTGCTTCATTCAATTTGTGTGAATTAATATTTATTTTGTTGCAGATAGTTAGAAGAGAAGGCCCCGATCTTTGGCAGGAGTTGTTTCCTTCACTATCTTCCTTGTCTGCACAGGGCCCGTTACAAGTAGAATGCTTTCTCCTATCTTTAGTTTGTTAAATTTCTTTTAAGACAAACATTTAAACTGTTACCAAATTATCTTCAACACCAGGCTGAAGTGGTGTCAATGATGCTGAGATGGCTTCCTGAAGATATTACAGTTCACAATGAGGACTTGGAAGGTATTTAAGAGTGGCATTGTTTTTTTTCTCACATCTCTGTCTGTGGTTACATGTTAGTATAGTGAAGTTTTACTCATGTTATAATAGTGAGGTGTCTTTTATTTATTTTTTGCTAACCTTTGCAAATTTATATTATTCTAAATGCACACTTTCGGTCGTTGATTCAATTACATATTTTACAAAAATGGCACCACAATCTGGATAGTTTTATTTTGCTTTATGATTCAAACTTTTGGGGAAGTACTTCTTGGATCTAAAATTTTCATCTAAATTGCCTTTTTCTTCTCTAACTTCTGCTTGGACTTTCTCTTCAGGTGACAGGCGTCGGCTATTGTTGCGGGGACTTACTCAATCTCTGCCTGAGATTTTGCCTTTATTGTATAATGTATGCCACGAGTTTGTCCACTCATTTAAGTTGTTTGTTGTAGCGGTAATTTGATGCATTACGTAAAATGCAGCTTCTCGAGAGACACTTTGGAGCTGCGATGAGTGAAGCTAGTAGGCAACAGGTTGACTTGGCAAAACAGCACGCGGCTGTGGTTATAGCTTGTTTAAATGCCATCAATGCATATGCCGAATGGGCTCCTGTTCTAGATCTTTCTAGATATGGAATTATTAATGGGTAAGGTTACTCATGCAGAAAATATTATACAAATTATCAACATGCAAAGATTTCTTGCTAAATGTGCTCCAAATTTGTCATAGGTGCGGTGTCTTACTTTCCTCTGCTGACTTCCGTCTTCATGCTTGTGAGTTTTTCAAACTTGTCTGCTCAAGGTATGCAACTGGGCTGTTTGACCTGATATCCTTAATAATTACTAGTAGACATTTGAAAAAAAAACTTTCCTTGTCTGCAGAAAAAGACCCAGCGATGCTCCTGGTGCTGAATTCGATTCTGCAATCAACAGTCTGTTTCAGAGTCTGATGAATGTCTCCAGAGAATTCTTATACAGATCGGCCTCAAATGCTGGGGTTATAGATGAAAGTGATTATGAGTTTGCTGAGTGTATATGTGAAAGTTTGGTTTCTTTAGGCTCGACAAACTTGCAATGTATTGCTACTGATGGTGGTGTGCTGGCCTTATACCTTCAACAGGTACTGACATTGTTATATAATTGATATCCTTTTAAGTTTTAATGATGAGGCTGAAGTTTGTCTATAATGTTCACGGAATACCTGGGAAGTAAATGACTTTAATTTGTTCTTAGATAACATAAATCAGTTATTTCTCATCATGAGCTGACCTTTTAATAGATTGGTTATCTTATCCTAGTCTTGTTCCTCAATGAGCCGACTCCAATTACTGTACCCACGTTCTGTTACTATGTGGTTTATGGCAATTTTGTTTTATGTTACACTACTTTAATCTGTTACTTTGAATACGTTTGTTTGACTCTTTTTTTTTTTTTTTAACTGTAGATGCTTGGTTTCTTTCAACACTTTAAGTTGGGTCTTCACTTTGAGGCGATGCAGTTCTGGCTGGTATGTGGTATTCTATAATAACTGTTCCTTCCAGGCCTACCATCCACTGGGGGCTGATATTTGCGCTCCCTTACTTTTTCTTGTAGGCATTAATGAGGGATTTACTTTCAAAGCCGAAGGCGGCTGCTTATCCAAGTGGAGAGGGACCAGCAGTTGGTGGTGTGCAAAGTTCAAGCCAAGTTGAGAACGAAAAGAAAAAGATTCTTAGTCTTATCAATGATGAGATCTCTTGCGCAATCCTGGATGTATCTTTCCAGCGGATGCTTAAGAAAGAAAAAGTCCCTCCTCGAATTGCTCTTTCTCTTGGGCCACTAGAACTTTGGAGTGAGGATTTCGAAGGAAAGGGAGACTTTGGCCTATACCGATCAAGGCTTGTATGTTCCTGAGCCAAATGCAATTTAATAGTACTTCTCAGACAACACATTAACCAGAAACTTGTTTCTTTGGTGCAGTTAGAATTGATCAAGTTTATTGCTTCTCACAAACCCCTTGTATCTAGTACTAAAATAGCCGAAAGGATTATCACTCTCATTAAGGATCTATTGGCTTCTCCAGTGCCTCTTCAGGTTTTTTCATACAGTCTTGCTTTTCTCTGTTTAGTTTTTTTCACAATATTTAACTTTAGATAACTGTGATATTCAGTATTTATATTTGTTCATGATACAAACGTGCATTTTCAGGATGTAGCAGTGATGGACAGCCAGCAATTGGCATTCGATTGTATTGTGGCAACGGTGTTTGATGGATCAAATGAATTTGCTTGTGGTGGTTCTGAAGTTCATTTTGCATTGCGTAGAATATTTGAGGGTATGTGGTACAATATTTTATATCCTTCCAGCTTTTGTATATTTTTGATATTTTTAAAAACCCCATTAATTCATTCTCGGTGTGTTGATAAGCAGGCTTGCTTCAGCAGCTTCTCTCTTTGAAATGGACTGAGCCAGAACTAATAAAAGTGCATGCACACTATCTGGATGCAATGGGTCCCTTTCTCAAGTATTTCCCAGATGCAGTTGGGAGTGTTATCAACAAATTATTTGAACTTCTTACGTCTCTCCCACACGTTGTCAAGGTTTCCTACTATTACATAGTTTCAGTGTTGGATATTATCCATGCACATTCAAATAATAATCCGATTTACAGTGCCTTGAGTTATGAAGTGGAATGAGTTTTCTTATAGCTTGTTTCCTTGGCAGGATCCAGCAACTAGTACTTCAAGAATTGCAAGATTGCAGATTTGTACGTCTTTTATACGAATGGCCAAAGCCGCTGAAAAAAGTGTTCTGCCTCACATGAAGGTAAATCTGATCTCCCAGATACAAAACAAGGACCTATAATTATTCAGATCTTAAGACTGGAAAGTTCCCTGGTGATTTGATAAGCTTGACTTGTGCGCTGTGATATATATTAGAGACCATGTGTAGGAAAATCTTTGAGCTGGTTGTAGGATTTTAGTCAGAGGTGTCTGGTTTGTACATCTTGTTCATATTAAAGCAAGATAATACCTCTCATTGGTTGATGATCTTATATTGTGACGCTCACGTATTCATGATTATTTAGACTATGACTTTATTTGTGTGCTAGAAACTGATGAAATTATGTTGTGAAGGTCGCCTAATCATATGATTACTTAAACTATGACATATATGACCACTTGTCCAGGACATTCTTTACTGCACAACTTTTCTTTTGTGTTGTTTCACATTCGGCTCTCAGAAATATCCTTTTCATGTGATACGATTTTCATGTTAACCCTCATCTGTATTTTCATGCTTTTGTACAGTCTATTGCTGATACAATGGCATATATGCAAAGAGAAGGAACTTTGCTTCGCGGGGAGCATAATATTATGGGTGAAGCATTTCTTGTTATGGCTTCTACAGCAGGGTAACATGAAGTTTATTTTGTTGCATTTATCCAGCATCAAATTTTTCATGTTCTTAGATAAGATCTGAACTTGGTGCAGAGCTCAACAGCAGCAAGAAGTTCTTGCTTGGTTACTGGAGCCATTGAGCCAACAGTGGGTCCAATCAGAGTGGCAGAATAGCTATCTATCAGATCCTATGGGGTTTGTTCGTTTGTTCTCCAACACACCCTTCATGTGGTCTTTGTTCCATACAGTTACATTCTTTGAGAAGGCACTCAAGAGAAGTGGACAGAGAAAAAGCAACTTGAATACAACCTCAGTAACAAGTCAAGATTTGCATCCTATGGCTCATCATCTTTCTTGGATGTTGCCACCTCTCTTAAAAGTATGTGTATATTCTTAGTCAACACATAATTAAACTTGGTCAGGATTTCTTCAGAAGATTAACACGATAACATTCATTTATATTGTTTCTACAGCTTCTACGTGTTATCCATTCCCTTTGGTCTCCCTCAGTATATCAAACATTACCCCCAGAGATGAAAGCAGCTATGACAATGCCTGAGGTTGAGCGATACAGTCTCCTTGGGGAAGCAAATCCTAAATTGTCAAAAGTTTCTTCGGTTTATGCTGATGGATCTTTCGATGGTGGTAAAGAAGGACAATCTGAGGCAATTGAAGCTGATGTGCGAAATTGGTTGAAAGGTATCCGAGATAGTGGGTACGCATCTAGTAAACTCCTTTAGGTTTTATGCAGGAAATTTTTGTCTTTCTTCTCATGTTCTGCTTATCTAAACTTCATCAATTTTGTTTGTGACGAATATTGTCTACATATGCAGATACTATGTGTTGGGTCTATCAGCAACAATCGGAGATACATTCTTCAAATGTCTAGATGCTAACTATGTTGCAGTGGCACTCATGGAGAATTTACAATCCATGGAGTTCAGGCATATACGACAGCTTATTCATGCCTTTGTAGTTTCTGTTGTTAAATCTTGTCCGGCAGATATGTGGGAGTCATGGCTTGAAGTGCTCCTTCACCCATTATTTATTCATTGTCAGCAAGCTATTAGCTCCTCTTGGGGCAGTCTTATGCGTGAGGGCAGAGCACAAGTTCCAGATTCGTTCGGTGTACAAAATGGGCCGGACATGAAACTTGAAGTAATGGAAGAAAAACTTCTGAGGGAATTAACTAGGGAGATTGCCACCCTCCTTTCAATAATGGCTTCTCCTGGTTCAAACCCCGGGCTTCCAATTTTGGAGCATTCAGGCCGTGTGGGACGTGTGGACATGTCTACTCTCAAGGATTTGCATGCATTCAAATCCAACTCTATTGTGGGGTAATTATACTGTTCTTGCTTTGCAACTTGTTTTCTTGATACGTTTAGATGAAAAGAGTGATAACAATGTATTATATTTGCAGTTTCCTCCTAAATCACAAAAACGTAGCTCTCCCAACACTGCAGATCTGTTTGGAAGTATTTACATGGACAGATGGGGAAGCTACCACAAAAGTCTCTAGCTTTTGTGGTGTTGTTGTACTTCTAGCAATTCTAACAAATAACGTGGAGCTCAGAGAATTTGTGTCAAAAGATTTGTTTTCTGCAGTCATTAGAGGCTTAGCCATGGAGTCAAATGCCGTTAACAGCGCTGATCTAGTTAATCTATGCCGTGAAATATTCTTCTATCTCGCTGACAGAGACCCAGCTCCCCGTCAGGTCAGTTTTTATATAGAATTAACCACTCTCAAGTCCTCTTGCATGCTGTATTGTGAAATCTGACTCTAGAATGTTTCTTGGTTGTAACAGGTTTTGCTTTCACTCCCTTGTCTGACTCCCAACGACTTACGTGCTTTTGAAGAAGCTGTGGCGAAAACTCCAAGTCCCAAGGAGCAGAAGCAACTCATGAAAAGCTTGTTGATGTTAGGTACAGGGAATAACTTAAGAGCACTTGCTGCTCAGAAAACAGTGAATGTTATCACCAACGTCACTTGTAAGCATCTCAAAACTCTTCTATATAGCACAAGTTTCATATGAAGACTCCTCAACTTTTTGACATGTTTTTATCTTACTTTTCCGACCTGTAGTAAGGTCGCGTGGACCAGCAAACACTTCAGAATCTAAAGAAGACGAAAGGGAAACAATCGGATTGGCTAGTGTTTTGTGAGGTGAAAGTGAAACCCATTAATATTATGAAGTTAAAGAGGCAGGAGGATGAATTCTTACAACGAGACCGAAGTTGTACAAACAGTGTAAATTACTCAGAGAAAGAAGATTTTGCGAGAAAGGTAACAAGAAGCAGCTTTTTTGGTTTTTTAGTGTTTGGCACACAGATGATGATCCAGTTTAACTGACGAGAAGTGTTTCCTTGAGCTTATAATGCATAAACAAGGGTTGTCGTATCGACCTTGCTATCGAAATTGCAATGTTGCTTTTATAGAACATGCCTTTTGTATGTTGTAATACAGTTTCAGAAACCTTGACATACCCATAATTGATGAAGAATAGCTATGATGTAAAAAACTCTGGTGTTTTTAATACTCAGCTAAGTATTTACTTCCTTGGGCAATTTATGTTTCACTGGAAGACCACAACACTCTTTTGCTTTGAATAACTAAACAAAAGATAGATATGTAAGAAATGAGACTTGATCTACAATCCTTTTTTTTTTTTTTTTTTTTCCNTAGAAGATTTTATTGATCATCGTAAACTTTACACAAAGCGACGAGTTGAAAGACGACCCTCGGAACCAAAAGCCGGAGGAACAAAGATACCTCTCCGGAGACTAAAACAAACTAGACCAAACAACTGAAACGTTTGAGTTATACAAAGCCGACAAGTAATGAAATACTTTCGGAGACAGAGGCAACAGGTACAAAGAAATCCCCAGAAACATAGATCCAAAAGGGCAAACATAAGAAAATAAAAACTTTAAAAGTTAGGGAAAATGGCTAGTAATTAAGGCTCCAAAGCAACACAACTGAAACTCTTTGCCAAAAGCATCCGGAAAACATTTTCATAGAACAGTTTGCGTCAAAAACCTTCCGAATTGAATTTAGTAAACATTTGTAGTACCTTTTTATTTTTTGGGTCATTTCGGCTTATTTTTTTTGTTTTTCCTCGACAATATAGAAGCTCTGAAGCTACATATTTTATTTACTTTCATATATAATTATAGTAAACCAAATATCTTGTCGTAGGTAAATTTGGGAATATGATAGTATATACATATATTTGGATGTGCAGGTGATGTATATTTGTACATAATCTTTAATTCCAAAAAAATTATATGAATTATTTGGCCCTACTTTCTATAATATGACCTTTAAATATTTGAAAAGCCATGAGCCAATTCATGTATTATAATCGTGATAATAAAAACAATTTGTTTCTAAGAACAATATATAGCAACAACACTGATCTAAGTTACGTGACTTAGTCTCGTCGGCTATATGTAAATTATCTTAATATTATCTTCTTCGTTTTTCCTAGTTAATAATTTGTCTTTCTTGCTTGGCACTAATTTGCACGTTAAATAACTGACAACTATTTGGAATATTAATCCAATATTAACGAAATTCAGATAATTTGTTATATGAAGATTTCGTTCATCTTTATTTAATAATTTAAACGACGTGGACAGAGACTTTGGAGTTTGTATGATTAGATTAATACCGTTAATATATTATCCTCACGTAGATTTGAATCTTTTTGTTTTTTGTTATAGACATGTAGATTGAATCTTGGTCTGATTATATTATTTTTATTTGACAGTAAAGTATGACTCAATTATTTGGGGTCATTGATCCCTCGTTTCAGAAAAAAACAACATTGCAAAAATTATTTGGTGAATAGACACGAGAAGATCTGTAACATATCTGATAATAAAAGGTTTAGATCTGTCTCAGTTTTTCATTTTTATTGATAACTAGATTTGTCTCTTTTCTTATACGGTGATAAGCTATTATGAATTCGTATTTTGAGAATATCCAAAACAAAAAATTCATTTTTTTGGATTTTAAAACTATTTTTCTTTATTCATAAATAATATTGTGAATGGTTGCCTTCGTTTCTGAACATGTGGGATTAATAAAATTAAAATGGTAGAGAACTATGCATATATAATAAGTACTGTTGTTAATTATTTATCGTGGTTACCATTTTAAATAAAAATATTAAAATCATTATACATATATATGTATAACAATTTATATATATATATATATAT